>JAQIWT010000721.1:0-15843 GCA_034696485.1 Isohypsibius dastychi
ATCTCACAGGGGCATATTGCCTATTACCGGATTTGGAAAAGCATTGACTTTTCTTCTTAATAACCATAATTAATAATTCACCGTCATTTATTTTTTCCAAACCGCGCAGTTCCAAAGATAATGACTTATCAAACTCAAGATGCAATCGTTCACTTAATCACGGAAAATGTCATGTAAGACAGGTAGAAACCTCACAGGGCCGGGTTGATTCTGGTCTAACGAAAATAGCTGGAATCCTAATTCGTCAGCCGAGCAATGGGTCGGTTTTCTGGATGGATCACTTGTTCTTCCAAAATATCTGATAATCGGATCCAAACTGAGAACAGTCTGAGTGTTGCACTTGGAGCGCCACACGTGAGGAACGCTGACCTTTGGTAATTGCATTCCAATGACGATGGGTTCACTGATATCTCCGCTAATGGCGACAACTTGCAATAGGCCATGGACTTCTATGATGCGTTCGTAGTCTCTCGTTAGCCAATAGGAGTCCGATATTGACTGTATACGGCGCTTGGAATGATCAACTGCTTGAATCGTCTCACCGGAACAAACCCGTCCTTTGCGATAAATTCTGTGGGTCTCTATATCGTCATACTCCGCTAAAAGGGACACAGTATATTCCCGAATCCTTGGGTTATCAAATGCAGCATACAGATCTCGGTAATATCCTTGGACTTTTATCCTCGGTGTTGATCCCGCATTGTCATTCTCTTGATTTGATTTCATGAAAAAAACTGCGGCATCTCGTAACATCAGTTTGTTACAAAGTTCTGCATCAACGCGCCATTTTCCTTTAATCATTCGCTTTGTCTGACGGAAGAAGTCCTCGTGCCCAAAGTTGGCGAAATTAAGCAAAGGCCCAAATCGCTTGTAACAGAGTGGCAGATGGAGGAGCTGGTGCCAATTCCAGCCGATCAGCTTGTCTCCGAAATATTGTGTACTGAGAAGAAGAAATTCCTGGATCATGACATCGGCCTGTGCTGCCCGTGTCAATAAGACTTCCGCAGGTGTGTGACCTCCGGCTGGGTTGTAACGATCGCACATAAGCAAGCAAATTGCACTCGAAATGGTTGACAACAAATGCAACACCGGTGCGGGAAAACATTTCTGAATCTCAGGAGGCCCCGTCGTTAGAAACTGTATGTGGACGGTCAGAAAATAAAGAGTTTCAGACGCTTTCCAGTCCAGATTTTTTTCCAACTGATCTGCCGGTCGCCTGTAAATTATACAATTTTCTACGGTTGCGGAATAATGTCTAAATTAAATTTTTACCGGCTAACGTTCTTCGGGAAACGAATTTTGCTACAAAAGCCATCGATGGTGACGATGTCACGGGCCGACAAGAAATAGAATCGGCCAGGTCTTTCATTATGCGGGTGGTCTTGATAAGGCATGTTTGCAACCGGGTCTTTCATGAGGATTTTCAGGAAATTTTTAACAAATCCAAGCACAACGTGCATAACGTCATGAGGAAATCCAACTCCCATGTCAAAATGTCCGTTACCTTGAAATTTCAGATAGTCGTGTATGTTATGTAAAGTGCAAAATCTAACAAATACCCAGTTCGAGCAATATAGACCGGCGTCGTACACCCTGGACGCCGTCTTGGCGAGCCGCAGTCCTCTGTGCACAATGCGGACCTTGAAGTAAAATCCTTCTCGTCTCATTTGCTTCCACAAACTGCGCATGGGTCCTCAATTCAGCTGGATTCATATGATACGGATACGCTGTAGTCCAAGCATACTGTCCCTCGACACCACAAACGAGACATGTCCCGCACCCATGAAGACGCTTGTTACATCGCGAAACACCCGCAATTTCAGCCCTCTGCGGTGAATCGGCGTTTATTACGCGCAGGAAAATCCGTCGTATTTTTCCAGCTAGCCAGATTCCATCTACGTTCATCGCCTTGAAAAGATGAAGATATATACGCGAAAACTTAACGCGAAACCAGTAAAGCTACATGCCTTCAATTCATCGATAATCGGGTTCAAGAGAATATCCGCCGTTATTTCTTTCTTTGCGACGCAAACCGCAAGAGTAAATCCAGTGCTATGCCTCTTCTTCATTTTGAAATTATTAATTACGGCGCGGACAATAATCAACTTGTTCAGCCTTGACTTCCGGTGGATCGGCGCGGCGTCAACGAACAGAGAAAGTGAAATATCTTCGGGGTGAATGCTGCCACATAGGTATTCACATCCATCCCACATCTCCAGACGTCCAAATTCCGGTCTCCGAGATAAATCCCGCTTTGAACCGGGTAACCGCATTAGATGTTGAAGCTGCTTCTGAACACTGGACACATAAAAACTATCCTCTAGTCCTTCCTGCTCACCGATTACTTCATTCTCACACTCCCCACAGTAGCCACCCGCAGTCCCATGATCTTGCTGAGATCCAAGGTAGACTTCATGCTCCGGACAATAGAAGTGTTTGGAAAACTTGTCCGTCTCTGTGTCGATGAAACGCTGTAGCATACCGTATGTCGGTGGCATTTTGTGCTTCATAGGTAAGTATCGGTTAAGCCAGCGTAGAGTGTCCATAACGCTCTGTTTTGACCATGCGTTGCTCTGAATTATTGACAGAAAATCGGTGACTGCTTCTACTGTCGTGCTATCGGAGCCTGGAAACAACTTCTGCTCTGCAGTTTCGGATGCATCGGACTGGCTTGACGTGTCACTATCGACCAAGAAATCCGCTGAGTCTCGAGATGCCTCCGACGCCTCCGACGCCTCCGACGCTTCTTTATCTTCGTGATCGCTTGCCCCATCCATTTCCGCAACCTGTTCTCCTCCATCTGCATACTGTCCTCCGGGTCCCTCGACTTGTTCCTCCTCCGCTTCGATTGCATATCGCATCCGTTGCCTTTCCCCGGCAACTGTTAAAAGGGAATCGCTCTTGCGTTTCCGTGGCATCTTAGTAGAATCAACAAAAATACATACATCTGTAAAAATAAAACCACAACAAGTAGAAGTATCTTTGCCTACCATCCATCCGGCCTCACATAGTACGGGTACCTTACTCGTCTACACCGCGGTTACTGTGTTTACCTTGTTTATCTCATCGTTACTGTGCCACTGCCATCAACACACCCAGACTGAATTATTCCGTTTTCTCCTGTTCAAGGCCGTGACTTCTGCCATCGTGATTTTTTTGAATCTCGAAATTTACCAGATTCATTCAATGTGCCATGGCATCCTCCCGCCCTATAAGGACAACTCGTAATTCATCTTCTTCGTTTACTGAGGATGAATCTGAGGATGATGTCATCAAAAGGATTACATTGTATCACAAGAAGAAAAAAGGTAATTGTTCTCGTTGTTGGGGTTGTTTCTTGATTTTCGAATCGTTATTTCCGGGTATTTGGTTCCAGATTACATTGTAATTCAGGCACAGAACGGAACGGACAAAGCATGCGCCGTTTTAGACTTTGTAGGGCCGCCAAAGGAGCATCGGTTTCAAATGTCAATGCTGGGAGACATTGAAAATGGCAAAGACAGATTCAAGGTCGGGGACGGTTGCAGACGAGGCTGGTTCACATCCAACAAACCCAATAGGTTCGTCCATCGTTTTTGGTTACTGGCAGTAAATAAGAACGGCTTTTTTCTTGAGTCCATTCAAGTTGTTCGAATGCAAAGTTGTCGCCATCGTAAAAAGCCTTCAGGATGCCGATGTCGTCTGCCGTAAACTAGCAGAGGACGAACATTCAAGCAAGGTTTGTTTCTGGCGATATTAGATCAAACTTGTTCTGCTATTTTTCTTCGAAGGACTTTGAAAAACAGCGGCCTGTCAGACAACCAGTCTACAGACGAGACTCATATGTCGCAGATTCCGTTGAAGTGGAGACAGATATGCCACCCCCGGTTAACTTGAAACGTTAATAATTTACGCTATTTTTAATAATTCCTTAGTGTAGTGGTTATGTTGCAGGAACCCAAAGTCAACCGCCTAATCTCACAATATCAAACAGGAAAATGCCAATCCAGTCCAAAGGAAAACCAGGTACAGTACCATCTGTTTATCCCAATTGTTGTACTGATTTACGGCAAACCAGTTCTATCCAGAGATTTGCTCTCAGTCATTTTCTATGCTCGTCAACAAATCATAACTAAGTTAACTTTCGTTTATATTCTCCATGCAGCCGCATTCAGCCAGCCAGCCAATTCAGCTATGCCATCCGGAAGTGGCCAACAACATTCATCGATTCGGAATGAAAAACCCACAGGTGACGTAGACTCACACATATCGAGCATATTCCCACATCCTCACTTGATTTTTTTGTTAGGTGTGATCGGCCCTGCCGTCAGCGGAGCAGCTTTCAAGAAAACAACCACAGCAAAATTGTGCCCAGTTAAAGCCCCTGCGAGCCAGCGCGAAAAGACCTCGGGTACAGCCTTCAGATTTCCGGTTCAAATAACCACTTTGATTGCTTACTTCTGTGCACTAGGCTGCACCGACCCAAATCTGACACAGCGACCGCCGAATCCGATACAGCGACCGCCACCACCGACAACACATCGAGGTATGGAATGGTCGAATCATATAACAGTAACTAAAAAGAATTTTGATAGGCTCGGAAAAAGTTCCTGCTGATATCGGTAACGGAGGCCATAAAGCGCGAAAACTTAAGACGACTTCACAAATAATTCATGGTAATGTAATGACGCAAATAGATAAGATCGCAGATAAGTCGCAAATTGGACCGTGTACATCGTTTTAGATTACCGATTGATTAATTTTTCGGCTCCAGCTTCTGATCGCCATGCATACTCGAAACTCCCGACGCGACCAAATATCGGAAAAAGACCGGAAGCTTCTGTCCGCAGAGAAAATCATTCCAGTAAGTCACATATGGATTAATTTTGTCTGATCTCATCTGCTTGTTCCAAGGAGAACAACGGAAATCGATCCGCCAACCCAGGGTTTTTTCGGACATCGAACCACTCAACAGCGAAAAGAGTGGATCAGAACCGGAGGTCGCAGATGACGACGATGGAGGTAACAACAAAATTAAATTATTGCTTCAAGCAAATATTATACATGTTACAGGATCACGATGGATCACTTCGTCCGACCAATCGAAAAGTCGGACAGATGAGCGACCAAACGACAATGACACAGAAGAACAACCGGAAGCTGCTGAAAGCGATGAAGGTGATGAAGGTAATGAATAATGAAATAGTTCGTATTGGTATCACTTACCCTTTCTCCACTCGAAGATCCTTTTGGGAATCCACGAGGTAACGGTTCATGATCATATATGATTAATGTTTTTCAGCATACACGTTTTTCAGATTTCGCTCCTGAAGGGCACGGGCAAATGGACTCACGCGGTACGGATGGAACATTTCACAACAATGTATGTGTCGATATCACATTCGGTTGTTTAATTACAGAATATGATCCGGCTGATCCGGCTTTATATTCACCAGAACGACCACTCATTGATGACGAGACAGAAGGTAAACGTTAAATAGATACCTTTTTGGATTTGGGCTCGATTTAACCACGGTCAGAACTAAATCCTCGTAATTAATAGGATATAATCCGGACGATGAGGGCCTGCCGGAACCTACATCAGTCAACATGGATTCCGAGAACGGGCGCGCGGTTTCAGAAACCCATTCTTCAGATTGGGATGGCCAAGCTGCAGGTGATCTGCATGATATGGATGATCACGACGTGCTGATATAATTATAACATGCTCGTTCAACCGTTGCCTTGTTCCAGCTCACGCAAGATTATCCCAGGACAGAGAAGAATTGCATGACGCAGATCAAGACCATGATGGATCGGTACATTCGGAAATAACTCGCCCTGGGTTAGCTCGGTCGAGTTCTCATGCAGTCAAAATGCGCCGGCGTCCAGATGGGCGCGTTTCTTCAAGAAGTGAGAATATCAAGATTCATGGTCGTCGATGTCCGGTGTCGCACAATATAATTTGTGTTTCTGTAGTGACATTGTATAGGGAAGACCATTACTGGGATAAAGCGAGTTCTGATAACATCAAAAAAGTACAGCTCGTGCCTGGACTCGCAGTTCATATTTATGAAACCAAGCTGGATGCCCTCATTTTCGAACACGGACCAGAACGGAAAGGAAAAAACTATTTCCCTTTCATCAACGCCTTGTACCTTCACATGATTGGCAATAAAAGAAAGCTCTTCGAACTCAAGTCCAGGTTTGCCCAGTGTGGATCTCAGTCTTTGTTAGACAACCAGGATGCGATACCGGCTATTTGCAGTAAGTCATGACAGTGGGCCAGCTTTGGTCTTTTTCGTTTGGTTTGGTTGTAAAATTTGTTGACAAATTTTGGTTTCGTCAAGTTGCCGTTTCGATAAATTGATTTCTCTTTATAGTGTACACTGTAAAGTTGTTTGGACTCCCGCACCCTTTGTCATACTCAGTCACGATTCGGCGACTTTCGGTGTTATCAAACAAATTGTGGAATGGATATCGTACTCATCGTCATATAGTCGCCGATCATCAACGAGCGCAGAACCTTGGAAACGACAACACTGAGCAATCTTTAGCAGCTACACCCGTAACGCAGAATAAGCGACACCTGGACAGTTCTTCCCACCGGCAAACCACCGCGTCAAAATATCGACGCGTAATTCTTGAAGCTTCATAACGTTTGATTCTCATCCATCTGATTAAATCATTTTTACAGCTGGAGACAGTCGAAGGATCTTCATCTCGTCGTCCGGCATCAATCCAACCTCTGGTGGAACGACGTCGCCGAGTTAGCAGTCAGATTACTGCCAAGCCTGTCCAAACTGAAAGGCACCCAGCATCCGAAGCACGTCCCGCCAGAAATGTCGATAATCCTCCACTCCGAAGTCACACGGGACGCAGCCGCGACGACATCGAAGCTCAGAATTCATCTACTGACAATGGAAAAAGCTCTTCTAGCAAAATTCATCGTGGCCATGTTTTGCCAACCAATAACGGGAGAGAACAGTCTGCACATCGTCCACGTAAAGTCTGAATCCCCCGAGTTATATCAGATTGGATCTCCCATCATCACCCGGTTTGATTTATGTGCGAGCTATTTGGCAAGTTTCTAAACAGATCTATCTCAGTTATTTTTTCCTCCGTCTTCAGTTGATTTTTTTCGAGACCAAAATATTTTTCTGTTTTAACCACCAATCGCAAATTCTTTTTTTCGAACGCATACTGTTTTTTCGGACAAATCGCCTGGTTATTATGAGGTTATTAAAGTTGACTGTAAAGCCACTTCCGGTCGTCTCGAGCTTTCGGATAATGTGCGACTTCCCTAGGACTACCCAGCTGTGGATCGAGTGGATCCATCCCAGATCACGCCCTTGAAATACCAGTCTTCCGTCGCCACGTATATCCCAGATCAGTCCCAAGAGCAGAACATGGTTACGTCCAATTGCACCTGGATTTCACATCACAAGTCACATCCCGGGATAGACACTTCCCGGAGTCTACTCCGCGGTTATTCCCCTGGTAAGTCGGCATGTATCTAGGGATATTCCGCCGTTTGGATGGGCAGCCCCATCGCTTCCGGGATTTCTACCTTTTAATTTCGATAATTTGCCGCTGGAAGATGGTAAATAATGCTAACTTTCAAATCCGACCAAATGTCGCATGATATCGATACAGTCAAAAAAACACGAGAAAGAACCAATTCCCGATCAAGTAATGGATGAACCTATTCGGTTGCAAATGCTATACGGTTCGGTGACTGATTTTTTCAGTTGCTATTTGTCAATGATTTTCTTTTCATTTCCAGTGAAATTTCCATTTACCAAAACAAAATGTTTAACATGTTGTTATCAGAAAATGGAGAAATCGGAGAAGCTGTCAAGAGCCGAAAACTTTGCGCTTTCAGGGGTTCTGGTAGAAACGACCCAGTTCTAAACGCCGTGTTTTACTATCGGAAATATCTAGTGTAAGCGAGACAGATAACGAGCGAAATGACGCAAATTGAAGAGTAAATTTCGTTTTGACCTTTGTAGTTTCGCACGTTTTTATTCGAACTAAAATGAGCGCGATTTCCGCTGACCTTTGCAAACTGACGCTGTGTCAATAAAGAAGGTACAAACAGGTGGGATACAGGAGTGTTACGCAATAGCGGGGATCTGTTTTAAATAGAAAATGGCGTTTTGATTTTTTAACGAGGAATATAGGATAGACATTTATTTGCGAGTATGCGAATTTGGTGCCGGTTCGCGCTTCAAGCTTATGTTTCTGAAGCTGGTGAGATACCAAAGTTTTCTGCGAGCTGCATACCGGTAGCTGTTACAGTTTTCTCGAAAACCGAGCAGTTTGATGCTGAGCTTTGATCAAACTTCAAAAAGTTCACAATTACTGTGAAAAGGATGATACTGAAAAAAATAAACGAATTATTTCAATTGAATACTTAAGAGATTCAAGGCAGAGCAGACATGAAACAATTTGCAAATGAGGATAAAACAAATGGAATTTATTGAAATGAAATGTTAGTTCTTGCAAGGGTTTTATTTGTTAAATAAATTCGCTTACCACTTCATTGACTCTGTAAATCTAAGGAAAAACCTAATGCAGTAATATTTAGCGTGTTATTGAATACAGCTGGCGATTGATTCCTTTTGCCATTCAGTTTCATGCGACAAAAACAAATTATTTTTTTTCATCTGGGGTAAGCCAAAAACATTCCGTACAGCAGTATCTCTCATAACAACCGAAATTGGTTATTTCTTCAACAACAAAATTAATAACATGAGTTGTCCAAGAATCAGATGGTGAAAACCCCAAGGTTCTCCAAATCGTGATGAACGAACGGGCCTTAAAACGTGCAATTTTTGCACACTTGACCGCATGCCTGCAATTAATACCTGGGAGATCTTGGTGTTTTAATAAGTCGTAATCACGCGACAATCAAGCCTTGAACTGTCAAGGTACAGTTTTCGTTTGCAAGGAGCGCTACTCTGCGATTGCCAATTAATCCAATTAAAACCTGCTCATGCAGTTCTCGCTAACTCTTCAACACTGTACTTGCGCGTGATAACACGTGTAATTTTCAGCATTTTTTTTTAAAAATGAAAGTTAACAACACTTGGTAATATGGTAGCTGGAAAGATTTGGGCGGCGAAGTCTGTTCGCAGTGCTTTCTGGTTGGTTAAAACTTTACCTTCTTCTGAAAACGAGAAATAAAATACGATAAGTTACTCTTAAGAGAGTTTTGTGTTGTTTTTGAAAATTCAAGTTAGAACTGAAAGCAAATTATAAATGGTTTCGATGGGTAAATTGCTTTAACGATTGTTTCATGTTCAACTATATATTTCGGCCTGAATTGCAAGAAAATTCGTATTCCTAATATTTAATTCAAAAAGGGAGCCAAAGGCAGCAAGCTATTGTTTTGATAAAACATTGAAGCAAGATTTAGAAATAAATGTTGAAGATTTTTTAAAACTTTGTTTCACTCATTGACTCTGGAATGGTTTTTGAGGGCGAAGCTATGCTGAATTTTTTGCAGAACAACAAGAGTGTTCAACCAACTTGGTCGTGTCTTGTAATTCGCGAAACTTTGCGGTTAGGTGAAGTCAACAAAGGTACAACGCGCAGAAAATCCATCATTATTTTAGCAATTGAAAGATTGTCGTACGACCAACAAACTAACATCTCAGCAGGATCTATCAAAACAAAATCATAGATCAGACAGCTGTAATTCCACCAGACTCTACGTAGTTCATACCGTCGGCATCAAAAAATTCAATTACATTAAAACTCTCCGGACAGAAAAAAACGTACAGATTATTAATTAGCCCGGAAATGCGATATATGTTTGTTTCAGAAATCTGTTTTCTAGCCTCCAGCGCCCACAAAATGCTCTGCTTGTTATTCAAGACAAAATTATAAAGCTCCATTCTTGCTCGTTTTGCGGCCATGCATTCAGTGGAATAAATACAGCGTCTGCTTTTATTGAAACACAGAAGGAGAAAGGAAAAGTAAGTCTTAATTGATCCGTAGATGCTTCAATTGAATAAAGCCATCTCCGTAGCCTTTGAATGACCATCGTCCATTCAAGTTGAATCAAGGCGGAGCCAACCGCGTCTCAACCAATCAAATATGCCGAGCGTTGCCGGAAGGCTGGCAGCAGTGTCCCCCAACCGAGCCAGCCAGGCCAGGTAAGTATCAGCGCAACAATTGCAAAACAAAACTCTTGGAAGCTTTCACGTGAAATTCATCTCTTTGCAAATTCTGGTTTGCATTTTTCCAAAAGCCATTCAAGCGAGCTCGAGTCGGTCTCATGCAAATTGGCACGCCGATCATCAATTTCAAACCCGCTCGGCAAAGGTCACGTTTCCGAAACCGATCTCCGCGCATTTTATTACGGATAAAAGCCCCATCCACGTGTAATACCTCGGCTGACATTTCTCATCTTCGCGGCTACACATTTTCCTCGAAATCACGGAACTCCAGCCGATTTACACATCGGAAGATTTATTCTGATTAATTCTCACCTTTCTACGGTTGTTTCCCATGTCGAGGGAATCCGACCGATCAATGTCACCTGCAAGCTAATGTTTATAATCCGGTAAGTCTATTAACGCCTAATTTCTTCTTTATAATTCAACTTTAACTTCAATGGAAATATTTAAAGCTCCAAGCGGGGTTCTCCACTTTTTCCTAACAACTCTCCGCCAACGCAACGCGGCGTGATGTGTTCTACCTCACTTTTCCTTGTTTTTTATTCCGTTAATTTATTCGAAATTTTGTTTTGGGAAAATCATATAAAAGCTGCCGTAGCAAAATTTATAAATTAATTATTTGTTTTCGGATTTGAATAATCTGGCGCATCTGGCGGGCGAGACATCTTCTCAAGTGGGTGTTTCGGGGGTAACGTGTGGTAGACGTGCCGGTGGAAGAAGATAAGGTACACAGATCAGTAAATGCGTTCATCTAATTTGGATTTACGCCGCCGTAAGCATCCATCATTTTTGAAACAAAAGCGAGAAAGCTCTGCCGAATACCTTTCGCGAAAAAAAGAGGGAACGTTCGTTGCTGACGATGCTGCCAAAACATAAACTCCAAAAACGGGCAACGACTTTTCTGTTTGTTTTTTTAAGCTTTTAATCTGACGTTTTCTACCGGGTGGCTACCGGAAAATTAATGGTCGATACTTTAAATCCCTGTGTGTATTATGGATTAAAAGTGATAGCGGCAATCTGAGCCACTTGACATGGAGTAGGCATGTCAAATATCGACGTTGCGGAAACTCGAGCAGCTTTTAATATTTAGTATTCCGACTCGAAATTTTATGAACAATGTCTATTCACTCAACCTGACTTCCCTTTTCATCTTCTCTACTCTGTCAAGGGCGAAACGCTGTCCGGTTTTATGATCAAGTATTTTATGGTTTTCGCCGTAATTACCCCCCGAAAATTTCATTCAAACCCGCACGAAGCGGCGAAATATTATTCAACCAGATTTTCCCGGCCTCTTGCGCAACTTTCAATGGCGGAATTTCTTAGAATATTAGTAAATATTTTTTAAAGGTTAAGTTTACCATTTTAATGTGCGATTGGCGTGGGCTTCCAGCAGAGTTTTTTGTCCTGGAATTTAGAGTCGTCTTTTGTTGACAGCAATATTCTGAGTAATTGATAAACAGTTACTGTATATTGTTAATTTATTCAAAGAGTAAATCGGCAAAGCGGCGTCAGACATTCATTGATCAGCTTGGTTAGTTGTGCTCTAAGGGTTTGTTTTTCAGTCTATTATTACCTGTTTGCCACAGCAAAATACTGATCCTCGGCGCCATTGTGCCGGCCATAAAGCAACGTGGTGTCAAAAAAATTTTGTTTGCTGTTCATTGTCTCGCCCGTTGTATTTCGCGCCGGAGTAATTAAATGCAATTGATGGAAGGTGCGAGCTACTTAATTTTTGACCAATCATTTGTCATAAATTCAACGAGCCATCGCGCGCTGAAAAAACACGGCGCTTGTCGATAAATAATAATTAGCAAAAATGGTAAAAATCAATTATGCTAGTGGCCTTGGTAGCCCTCCCTTAAATGCCTCATCAAAAATCACTTTTTTGTCTTGTCAACATTTTTATGCCTCATTGGCTTTCAGAGTTTTCCACGGTTAGAAAAACAGGACATTTTCTAATATATTTTTTGACTGTGTTTCTCTGATATTTTTAGCTGCCATAAATCTGATGCGATTTGCACATTTGTCTATTGAATTTTGAGGGCATTATGAAATTGACACAATTCATTGCCAAAATCAAGTGCATTTTTTTGCTCACTTGCACAACCTCTTCATCGATGGAAACAATAATGGAAAAGCACGCATAACCGTTTCTTCCGTCAAATGCTTGTTGTTGTTATTATTCGCGTAAAATTCCCACACCTCAAATACAAAAGATCGACGTGGGTCAGGATGGATAGTTCGGGTGAAAACATTAAAGTGACCTGACAAGAGGATGGGGTTTGGAAATATTTGCCGATCAGGCGAATTATTTCCGCTCTTTTGCCCATGATGAATTCACTGGAATATTGATGGGCAAATCAGGATCTCAAATAAAGGGGGGAGTAGCAGCATATGTCCCGAACCAAAGACCCCCGACAAGTTTTGTGGTCGGGAAATATGACAAGTAGAAGAAATGAATTGGTCCTCGTGAGGACAAGTTCATCCTCGCGGCCACTGTTGACCTTTTCGCATAAATCCATTAGAAATGCATGCAACAAGTGGTTTTTTCCTAAACGAGTTTTTCTGAATAAATTTTGATTTCTGTGATAAGGTAAAAAATTGCGGAACAGATTGAGTGGTCAGAAGCGTGAAATATTGACCACATGGCTCGGATATGTATCTGGGGAAATTTTGCCCGGATGAACAACTGCGACCACCCAGGGATCACCTGGTGGGGGTTTTTCTTCTTCCGCTGACCGTGGTGCGGGGTTCAGAACAATACAAATCAAATTTGCGGAGCCGACGATCCACTGAAATGCACACCGCCGACATGACGCCTTATTTTTCGACTTTTTCACCATATTTTTCCGATCTGTCATTCAATGGTTTTGCCAAAAATTCTCTTGCCAGACAAATCGCAATTAACCCAGAAAATATTTAGTTTGGAATCTGGATCACCGTTCACAATATCAAATTAATACACTCATCACTTAACCTAATTTTTCATAAAACTTTTCATTGAATAATCCTTTATAAATTCCATAAACTAAAAACAATTTTTTTGGATCACATTTTTCCACTTTTAACCAGTATTTTTTAATTAATTTTAATCTGAACCGAAAGTTTAATAATGTTTTTATTTTTGCAGATATCCGTGGATAATTGTCTTCCTTGCTGTCTCGTCACTACTCACCGGCTTTCAAATGGTAAGTGTTTCATAAACAACCTTTGAAAATTCAATTCACATCTTGCAAATGAAATGTTGGAAATCTTATCATGGATACATCGAATGAAAGGAGAGGAGAAAATGCGCTAAAATGTTTGCAATGTGCCTACAGGTGGAATGCAAACCTGTCGCCACTTCATTTTCACAATCCGGTATCCTGACCACCGCTTCGCCAAGATTCACAAATCCAGCCAGAACAAGGAGTATAACATCCGCAACAGCAGAGGACGATTACGACGAAGAAAACAGGATCGAGACGAGACGGAATAAAGAACCAGATCTGACACCGGTCACAATCAGAATTTACAAACTCTACAACCGCTGCAGCCACGGGAATATTTTCTTCAAAGGAAAACTGAATCAAGTGTATGCTCTCGGAAATGACGACACCTCTTACGGTAAGAAATTAAAATATGATCAATGCTTTATGATACGAGAATTTCAACAACAAAAAGTAATGAATTAATTAATAAATTAATTAACAATAAATAGAAATACAATTTTAACAATTAATTTAATTGATGAATGTAAACAATTAAGATTTTGGTAAACAGAAAACTAGAAAAAAACGATACATTTATCCAGATCTCGTTATTTCAGGTTATTAATGTTTTTTAAAATTGATAGTTTTCCTGAAATGAATAAACTATTCTGATAAATTTTATTAATTCCTTGCTGAATTTGGTTTCTCAAAATCCGATATCTTTTCAAGAAAATAATATCCTGTGAAGGATGAATAAATCTCCAGATGAGGAAAAGATAGGGAGGGGTTGTTTCCTGACTTTTTCGTAAAAGCCGGTGCTAATTTGAGTATAGCTCACCTATTTCTCACGAATTATTTCCTCAAGAAACCCGGCGACGCGTGATAGGTCTAGTTGTTCTTTTTGTAGCTACTCAAAAAACAATTAGCCATTCATATTGGAGTATCTCTTTTGCGGCAAGCACTAAAAACTTGACCATTTTCGCGGTCGCTTTTGTCGAGCCAACACAAAAGCCCGCATAGAGCGAACATAATTTTTGTGTTAATGTGGCAAACCGCGGCACAAACATAAAAACAAACCGACCGAGGCACCCTCTGATTATTCATACACACTTGACCCCGCTGAGCTTTTGTCAGGCGGGGAAAAAAAGTTGGTTTTTACGACAATCGATTTCGCTCATTATTAGTCGCAATTAAAACGGCGAACATTTCGCGCATACCTGAGCTTTCTCTTCCAAGAAGACAAGAAACTGAGATGAGAATGCGATTATTTTCCGCCTCCTTCGTCGAATGCCTCTTGAGCCTTCATAGACCTCTTCAATATTCCTCGGGACAATATAATCATGATCGGCGGAAAGATGGATCAAGATGGCGATAATTGCAATTACTTAAGCGTAGTCTCTTCTAAACACAATGATCCTTATGATAAAATGTGTTTATCCTGCTTTGTATGCAAATAGATCAGATAACCCATCCAAACATTTAAATGGAATTTATTCAAAATTCTTAATTTTTGAGTTTGTATTTTTGGATATGAGTTCATAAAACTATTAATGGAACAAAATATATTGCGAAATGTAATCGAGATATTTATGTGTTCACAATATGCTTCAGTAAGTTTTTTGAAGTTCGGATTAAATAATCTGTAAATAATAATAAATAATTTTTCAGTTAACATAAACTATTTCTAATTTTGAATCATAAAATTTAGAATGAGGTTTATACATTATGGAGATAATTACCTTATGGAGACAGGTATGGCTTTGCGTGGGTGAAAAGGGCAATTGTGTTTGGAGTGTGGTTTAACGCTAGTCGCATATACAAAAGTTTGAGCATGTAATTAGCAATGAGCCCAGGCAAAGCCGTTGAAAATAAATGAATTGATTCATAAAGCGAAGAATGAGTGAAGTATTTGCAAAATTATTGTACTATTTGGACACGAAACGTCAAAGACGTCGACGGGATTCTCTCGCTCACAACGGCTAATTATCAGAACATCTGCATTAAAATGCACTTTAGACTATCCATGGACCACACAATGCTCTAGTCTACTTCCTAATTAGTCCGGGATAATTAAAAAATTTGCCTCAATTAAACTTCCCGCAGCTTGGTTCCTTGTCAGCATCGACCTCTTGCCACTTCAAGCTTCTTCAAAATTGACCCCCACGCTTGGTCGTGAGTAATTTCATGCACACCAAGTGTGATTTTATCTTGAGAGCTGTCGAAATTTAAATTAACCATTACCCACTCAGTTTCCAGTTGTAATGAAAATTATAGCAGAATAGAACTCGAGTTGCTGTTTATCCGCGTGATCAAAATATTTCCACGGGATTTAATCTAGCATTCTGCGGGAAAACATTCCGGCGTTTGTTTGAAACACAAAATTACGCGAGTGTTTTTTGCTTATGACGCTTTCTGATGAAATTAAACCTGTCACATTGCGACAAGCAAAGGTGCCATTACGTCGCGTCAAAAAGCTCGAAGAATTG
>JAQIWT010000722.1:0-15811 GCA_034696485.1 Isohypsibius dastychi
TATATAAGGACACCCTGTAATTCTGTGAATATGTTCGGTTGGGCTTGCGACCACGCTTTGGTCACTGAAGAAAAAAACAAATTCATTTAGATGTTCATCGTGGGATCTTAATGCGACCTTTAGAAGGGAGGGGTCAGGAGAGAACAAGGTTATCGCTGAACTTCCCAAGATAATTCGATAATGGGATAACGTGTCATTCGAACCAGGATGAGCTCAGAACCACACTGAGACTCCGTTCCGAAATTCTGGATTCTATCAGGCTGTAAAATCTGACTGTCAGTTGTTTGTTAACTTGGTAATAGTTTTTGGAACCGTATTAACAAACAAGATCCATATTGAAACCCCGTTTTGAGGTTCCAGATTCATCAGGCTGAAAAAACTGACTGTCAGGTGTTTTGTTCACTTGTTAATAGATTTTAGAACTGTATCAACAAACAAGATGAATGTCATGCTTGTTTCGATCGGCTATTTTGGAAACATAATACGGCATAGGTTTTCGAAGCTGTGACCTTTTACGCTGATACTGAGCTGCAATATTGCCGCACCAACCAACAACGCAAATGTTTCAAAATCACCGCTTACATTACGGAAACAACTAACTCGCTATGTTAGACATGTGTCTTGTTTTTGTGGTTTAGATGTATTTTTCCCCGTTGTGTGGAACTAAATCAGACTCTCCATTTTCCTTTTCCGGCGGTTGTCATGTTAAGCCTCGGTGTCGGACTGTCATTTCCGCTGACTAATCTGTAACTGTAGGGTTTTGCTGTGTTACGTAACAGTTTCATACGGCCAATACAGTCAAGCCGATCGTCGTCGTTTGAGCCGTGCGTCTGAGTCGATATGTAACCAATAAAAAGCTTTATGAATAGAACATGACGAAAGCCGAACCTCTGATGGCACATTGCCTTAAGAGCACAAAATACTGCAAAATAGAAGATGAACACAAAACTAATAACGCATGTGCAAAATAGACAAATATCAGAATCATTGTTTGGTGCTAAATTGTAGAAGGTGACTGCATGTGCATATCTTGATGGAGACTGGTAGAATAACAGTTTGCGGTTTGAAGCAAACCTATTGCAGTATATGAAGCCACCATGTATTGTTACAATACTATTGTAATAGATTTGCTTGAAGCTGTTACACCAAAATCTGTGGGGTGATCACTACGGCA
The DNA here is from genome assembly GCA_034696485.1 of Isohypsibius dastychi. Taxonomy (NCBI): domain Eukaryota; kingdom Metazoa; phylum Tardigrada; class Eutardigrada; order Parachela; family Isohypsibiidae; genus Isohypsibius; species Isohypsibius dastychi. The sequence goes on from JAQIWT010000722.1 coordinate 1,175, forward strand.
CAGACACATCAAGATCAGTGAGAAAGAAACATCAAACCAGTGAGCCGGACGGTGGGAGAGTTAATGCTCCCCAGCATATACCTGCTGAGCTCTGGGTGACAATAGATTCGGCTCTTCTGACTTGGGCCGGGCCCCAGCTTGAAACAAAATACCATGCAGGCAAGAAGAACACGCGGCGCCGTTAATCGGGCAGCCCACGGCAACCACGACCTACACTAACCGGGGCGCACGGATGATCGATCAGCTTGCTCCTAGTGCTGTGGCTGCCTAGCTAGTTGAGTGATACCACGAGAATCGGAGGACGCGCTGGTCCATGGAATCTGCCAACTGAATATTAACTCAGATTTCTGTATTGGCCAGCCCACATCTACAGATCACATCTGTAGTATGGATTCCCACAGACAAATCGCGAGCTTGAACCGTAATACTGATGGTGACTCCAACCCCCATGCGGAGGCTGTATTCAAAGAAGAAGGGAGTCGAAAATTCAAGGAAATTTTGAAAGTATTTGAAAGACCATCCGAGGACCACTGTTTAGCAAACCCAACTCCAATAACGCCGCCTGTTCAAGAAAATACGCGTCACACTCAGTCAGACACATCTCATATGGCTGCCAAACAGCTAAAACGTGATCGGAGCGATTCAGAGACTGAGTGTTCTGAATTCACCGACATGACTACCGCTAATGACGCGCCTGTTTTTGAGACCTTTTCACTTTCGATCATCAAAGACTGCAGACCTGTGCCTCTGGAGATTTTCAGCCCCGAAACACTTAAAGAAGCTTCTGACGACAGCTATTATGATCAGGAAATTTCGCCACGTTCTCTTTCAACAAGCTCGTTCGAAGTTATCGACGACTTTTTGAACATTGATCAGGACGATATGCAGCACTGGATTACAGCCCCAATAAATTATTTACCGAGCGTTCTACAAAATTGGCATTCCGAGTATTCTGAAACACGTTCAATCGTTCCGAAGACCAGAAACTTTAATGAAAACAAGGTGATGCAGAGTATCAATCCGATGGAGTTTTCTTCGCCTTTTGAAGCATCCGATAACAGATCTTGTGCGGGGAGCAGTTCAACCGAGTTGTGTGAAACTGCAGCCATTTCAGAACTGTGTAGCATACTGGGTGAAGATTCCGACGACGGCAGCTTAGAAACTGGAGACACGTATGAAAGCCAATGTTAGTTTGTGAACCTTTCTGCATGGTACCCTTCCCTTACTAATAGAACCTTCCAGATGAACCGTCCTCGAATGGTACCTCTTCTCCTTTGTCCAGTCGCTCTCATCGTGACCTTTCGTCGGAATTCAAGAGGCAGAATAATCAGCCTTTCAAACACCCAGATATTTCGGAGATCCAAAAAGCATGTCCAGGTTCTGCGTTACCTGCCGCAGAAAACGAGAATATTCATGCGGATCCATCAGACATGGAAGTAAGTCATCCTTCACCCTATGGAATATTGATGAGCGTCTATGGGAGCGAATGCGGACGCAATAAAGTGCTTTTGGCTCGGTTGCTGACCGGCAAAATGCGACTGGGCAGTTTTTGAGTCCAGCTCTAAACAGGCTGATCACTACTATTGGGACGGACGGACAAAAAACGGGCTTGACCTGAAACGGGCTTCTTCGGGGCCTGCCTGGCTCGCGGTCTCACAAGCTTCTTCACTAACGAATACGGGGGGGGGGGATTGCTAATACATAGGCGCAAACCAGGAACTGATTTTTAATACGCCTGTCCACCTCCAGTGGACGAAAAAATTTCATTTTGATTGTCTCTTAGACATTCAAACGAAATCCAGATTTTTTTTGGTTTGTATTGGCATACGTATGAATTCTGACTCTAATAGTTCGTACGCTAGTTCATTACTTTTGAATTATAGCTTCAGTGGCGGAGTTGCCATCTTCACACTCAGTGATTTATTGGATAACGTCAATGTATCGCCCGGGAAACCACAGAACCGTGTAAACCATTTTCATTTATTTCTTATATTCCGAATAAACCCCATGCAAAACTCTCGCGCAAAAGATCGAGGAGAAGTCCGGCATTTTTTGAAATCAGGCCGTCCTGTGTTTGATATTATGGCCGGGCTGGTTTGACCCCGGCCTGTGTCAACCCTGTGTGGTGGATTCTCCAGGCATCGCTGCTTGGGGTCTTGAAAACGAGCAACGTGTCACACTATTCCAAAACTGGTAATCCAAGCATACCATCACCCAAAGATAAACAGGGAAATTCGTTAATGAAATCGGAAAATAGTGGTCAGATATCGGTCACATTGACCGCTGGGTGGGTAGGCTTCCGAAACTTCCGAAGAGCTAACATTCGCAACAAGTTTAGCGCAAACTACCAGTATTCTGTCGTCTGATTTCCCGACTGAGATTGATGTACAGTACTGGTAGGCAGTCATTGCACTCCGTCCGCAAAATTGGCTATAGCTAACTCATCGTATATCCATCTGTTTTCGTAACATACAGCAGCGGGCCTACTTCATAGGAAATACCAAAGACCGAATATGTCGACGAGAGCAAGAATACTGCAGGAAAAACTGAAGAGAACACCCTCGATTTTGAATCTATGAGGTCCGATGATAACGTGGATAGCGGCGAAGAGACGAATGGACGAACAGAAAACTTCGAAAATCAAGAAGGTAACAACCATTATTCCATCTGAAAAGCTGTCTATCAACCGCGCAACCATATAGAGCTAATCAGAAAATTCGTATCGCTCCACCGTTCCCCGTCCTCCGAAGCAAAACTACAAGCCACCGTTTCAGAAGATGAAGCTTTCCATCTTTCTTCTAGACAAGACAAAATCTACCGCAACGACAATAACCAAGATGAAATCCCGATTGAGCAAGAGGAGTCCTCATTGTACAGTCATGACGATATTAGCACGATGTCGTTATCGGAGTTGAAGGCTCTAGACGAACATGACGCTAGAATGGAAAATCAGGAATCCAAATCGCCTCAAGCCTACGATTTCGAGTTAAGCACAGAACAAAACACAGGGACCAGTAAATCTGCCCGACCTGAGGATAGCGACTCTCGAATGCCATCGTTCGTGACAATACCAACCAATGGATCAGGCGCTCCCCCCACTGTGTCGAGGAACGATAGGGGCTTGCATGAAGAAATCGATCAAGATAGCTACGAGTCCAGCTTAGACGATGATGACACTCACATCACACCGTCATTCTTCATTCCGTCTTCAGATCAAGATGACGATTCCGACGCTGCTTCAGAAGTAGATGATACTGGCAAACCAAACACACGAGGTAGAGGTTTTCCCAACAGACTTCAAAAGTACAAATCTTGATTTTCAGACCATATTTTCAATCGTTTGAGACCACCTCTCTACCAAGCTATACAGAGTGCTCGTTTGGATAACCATGGCGAGCGTGAGGAAAACGGTTTTCCCGGTCATCTGAGTAAAAATCGGCCTGCAAGTCAGTTTCCCATTGGTGCTGGTTTTGACTTGTCCTTAGAGAGGGCAGCAACATCACCGAATAGCGACTTGGCGTCAGTGGAATACGACAAATCTCCACCATCTTCTCAGTCGTTTTCGGAACCAATAAATTTTCATTCAAATAAACCAGAAGAATTGAATCAGTTGTCAAAGGACAAACCTGACGGGCTGGATCGTGAGCAGGATCCGTCTCTGCAGGGATCTGAGATAAGTGACCGTGGTAAACACAGCAAGTTCGACACTCCCTCGGAGACCAGCATGCAAGATCCGCAGAAAAGCGCTGAATCAAGCGAGACCGAAAATTCCTCTCTGTATCGCGGAACAGAAATGTCCGAAATGACCGATATGGATTCTCGACTGCTCAGATCAGGTGCTGACACGGATCTCTGTGTAGATGACGGTATGTCCGACACAAGCCATCAACAAATGTTGGATGTTGTCTCAGATAGAAGGGAGATACTGAGCATCCAGGTGCCAACTACTTCAGCCAGGGTCGGGAGCAGTCACACCGGAGACACTTTTAGGGACTCAGCCGCGGCAGAAAATGACGCATCCTCTCTCGAGGGTATCGAATCCATCGATCAAATGTCTCCGACCACAACACAAGGCAAGAAAGCTGAAATGAAACAGAACAGCTTTGGAAGTATTCCTAGAGGTGACTACAGTCTCAACAGCGACCATAAACCGGCTGTTGAGGATCCGCCACTCGTACGAAGTTCAACAGAAGACATCGAGACATCTCATGTTTCCGGAGCTGACTGTTCAGAATCTGCGTCGTCTACGCAAGCTTATGCCCATGCTCTGGTCGACGACTTGCAGAATTATTTTTCTCTATCTGGCGACCAAACTTTTGAAAACATGTCAGATGGTGCATCAGTGGGCCATTATGAAGTTTTCTATGATTCAGTACAAAAGTCACCGGTTGCTGAAGAGCAACAAAAATATGAAGGCCCGAATAAAACCGAAGAGCTGTCGGTATCAGCCGAAGCAACTGATCTGGACGAAGTGGCACCATGCCGGGAAGAAGCATTGCCCTACGTTGCTGAAGAATATCACATTACTAACCAGAACGAGGTTCCAGTAAATCATCAAGCTTCTGAATCGCTTGGAATTGACCGCGTTATTTCGGAGAACAACGAAATTGAAAAGCTGAGTTCGTCGGACAAGCTCGGTGAATCATATGGGGATGTCAAAACAGAAATCCGACCACCTGCAGATGTCGTTGTTGACGCTGACACAGCAGCCACTGACGGGAGAGACGTCGCAGGAGAGGACATGCTTGTATCGCGTGACTTATCAGATGCTTCCAACTCCTGTACATTAAACAGCGATGACGAACCGCTCAGAACAGATAACGACACCGACATTCAGGAACTAGCTTTCCCGGTGTCTGAAGACACTCACGACACTCAACCTCTGGCCAACACTCAATTTTTTGATCATCCAGTTTATCTTGCTCAGACTCCATCTAACGATTGCGATGGTCAGCATCCTGATGGGAAAATTGATGTCCGCGTGGAGAACGATAGTTCCATTCAGCATCAGACTGACATTGCTGTGAAGGCTCAGCCACACGTTGACGATCCACTCGATCTCACAGACTTTGCCGACGGATACAGAAAAACGTCCGATTATCGAAGATTAAACATAGACCCCTTCGATAATCCATTTGACTTTGATGACATTGAAAACATTAGATATCAAAACAAAGTTACACAAAACCATAACCATGTTTCAGCCATACCCGGTGACAAAATCGACGAAAATCGGGAATTGCTTACCGAATCTGGAATGGATCGAACCGTTGAAGAACTGGATGTTGAGGAGCATGAGGAGGCTGAGCTGAATGAAGCTGGCGATACATCGTCTTCTGATCATACGAGCTTAGCTAACGACAGTGTCGGTGGGGATGATGAGATCGAGCTGGCGGACATACCGTTCGACCTTTCTTCGTTTGGTCAACAAGCCTGCAGCCCTAATGTGTCTGAGAACCACGGTCAAGTAAGAACAATGCAGCATGAAAGTAACACCTCGACATTCAAGCACGATGAAAACGAAGTTGAAACGGAGCAAAAGCCTTCTACTGGTAACTTTATAGCTCGTAATGTGACCGAAACGTTTCGCCGCGAGCTGTATATCCAGCAGGTCTTTACTCGATGTACATGTTGCCGAGCTCAATAAATCAAAATTCCGAAAGCGCACCCCATTCATCAATGTCCGCAACCCACCTTAAAGGTAAACTGGACAAAAATGATCGAATTTGTTATGATGTTCCCGGTAGATGAATATTTACATTCACTAATTGGTGTTTTTTAAACGATTTTCCAGGTCCAGCCACTTCACAGTTGCGATCTGTTGAGAGCTCCGGATTTGAGCTGAGAGATGGCGATGACCATCAGAATTCATATCAGGCAGAAGAAATAAATCTCTCGGGTGACGTCGAACATCGCATGGAAAAAGGAAGCATACAGATACATCTCCAGCCACAAGATTTCGATGCTGAAATAATCAAGCCGTTCAAAGATGTTGCCATTCTGTCAAAAGTCGAGAATACGAGTGTAGCACTGGTTCTTCTGACCGCCGGGAGCTTGCCTGACGAAGATGTTCAGCCATATGATTATATCATGTACAACATCACAAGGTTTGTACCACACATGTTTTGCTGATTCTGCACACGAAGAATATTAATTGCATGATTTCTTGAAGTGAGGTGTAGTCCTGTTTAGCGTAACAAATCTTCTCCACCAAAGGTCGTAGAGCTTGAACCAAACTAGCACGTTTTCTAACCTTGACAAAAAAATGGAACGAGTTTTCCGTTATCATGTCCGTTACCGTCATTACCGTTACCGCAACAATAACGGTGGTTTTCTGTAATGGACATGCATGAGCGGACGTTGAGCTCAAACCGCGGGAACGGGGAAATACATAGATCCGTCACCGTTCTCCATTTTAATCACATTTATGGTACCCAGGTACTTTACCCCGCTTTAAGATGAAACGAGTAGAAATTGTCTGAGAGTGAATAAAGAAAACAATTTTCGGGCAGAGCAGAACGACCATGGAACCGAAAGCGAACTTAGGGGCCATCCATATATTACGTTGCAAAAAACCGGTTTTTGGACCCCCCCCCCTTCGTTTATTATCGTTTGTTTACGGGATACCCCTCCCCCCCCCCCCCTTCAACGTAATAAACGGCTGATCCCCCCGGCACTGAAACCACCAAACCTGAAAACGCAAAAAAAAACAAAATTTTTATTTTTTTCAAGTGAAACGTTACATCTCTCGGGACCCGTTATAAGGTTTTTTTCCGTTTGCATCAGTCTTACCCCTCCCCCCTCCCTAAGAGCTACGTAATATATGGATGGCCCCTTATAACTATTAAAGGCTAAAAACGGGAACCCGGGAGAAAAAACTGGCTGAACGGGATGGCATGGGCAAAGAATTAAACGAAGTGAGTCTTTCTGTTGCTCCTTGTGCCTTCATCCAGTCCCTGTACATTTCGAACCCATATATTGACGCGTGTATTGAAAAACACGGAGTTCAGCTTGTTTTGCCGCATCTTGAGCACATCATGCTGCAGCTGCACGGTGCTGTATCGCTTTTGCTACCAATTGTTGCAAAGCGCAGAAGGTGTTATTTTCGCATGTGAAGAATCAGCGTTCGATATGGGATAACGCAAACGAGACGTTAATGCTCATCTTTATTCGAAACAGATATGTTGTTTCCTGTATCAAAGAAGCCTCAACCTCGCCTTACCGATTAATCTTCTTCAACTCCGCCGTCAAAACCGGCAAGGAGAAGACATTTGACTGGATGGTCGATGTGTGTAGGCTCCTCTCTCCTGAGTAAGCTTACAGTTCTTATCGCTGGGTTTCGAGAATCATATGTTTTTTTCAGGATGATAAAAACTCTAGAGAGAATATTGATCGTTCATTCGGATATTATCATAAGAACGCAGCTGAAAACCACTGGCCGAACTTACCTCAAGTAACGCAAACATTTCTCTTTGTATGAATGACCATATCGGTTTTTGCTATGCAGCAAAGAAATTTATCGTAAAATCGGTTTCGTCAAAACCGTGAAGGACCTTGTCAAGACGCAGAATATTGAATATGCCAGCGTACCCAAGAGAATCCGCGAGCACGAACGCCGGCATGAATTCAAATTGGCGCAGAACAGCTGTTCCTGTTAAAATGCAGCTTTTTACTGCTGGTTTAAATAACCAAGTTTTGATTTTGTCTTTTTTCCGGTCTGGTGACACACTGCGATCTATCGCGGGGTTTTGGCGCAATCGCAACCTTTGATAAGTAGCCTATTCAGGACTAGATCCAGTCCGGTGTTTTGTTTTTGTTTTTGTTTTGCTTTTTGGTGAAAACCTTCGGTGACAACATTCGGTTTTTTTCACCCTGATGTGTTTCGTTTAGTAAGGTCTCTGTCTCTACAGTGTGCAAGTATTTAAAATCTATATATTGGTAGTCAGATGAAAAGTCCCGGACTTCCCTGTTATTGGGGGGGGGGGAGAGGGGGCTTTATTTTGGTTATTGCGGAATATCATGTTCTGTGGATTTAGCGAAATGCTAATAACCAAAAGCACCATAATATCGTTTCATCTTTATCAGTAGCCCATAAAGAATATCCAATTCAAGGAAGGCACCAATATAAAGTTCTGAGAACGCAACAATAAGATACAAGTCCAAGAGACAAGAAATTCTCTCACCCAAAACCAAACAAGAAAGCAAAACGACGTCAAAGTCAGTTAAGCTTCTAAACTGCATAGATCTTTCCATATTTAGTCAGATTGGAAGCAGGAAATCAGGCGAACCGGAACACATGGATATTTGTGCATTTTACTCACGTTCTTTCTTCTTCATCCTAGCTTCCTCCTCCCTCGCTTGCTCGTCAGCGGCCTTCAAGCGAGCCACTTCAGCCAAGCGGGCTCTTTCCAAGACGAGGGCATTAGCGTTCTTGATCTGCGAGTGCGTGATATAGTGGGCCTTGACATGCTGGGTATCCACGACGAGGGAGTCGCCTTCTTTCACCAAGTTGTTCGAAACACCAAGTTTCACTGCACGATGAGCAAGAAAAGGCCAGTTATCTATTTTTTCCCGCAGGATATCCCAGCTCTCCGAGAAAATCTCCCGGGTTGACTGACTGTCGCTGATGAGCTCCAGATTCATTTTCATCAGATCCAGCATATTATCAATCCTCCCGGTATCTTCAAAGTAGTGGGCATTCTTTTGAGTCGTGCCGAAGTAAGAGCAAATACGTGCATTGAACGATTGCATCACTTCCCGGAAAGCATTGAATCCATCGACATTCGTTCTTTGATCGGCTACTAGATTTCTTGCCATCGAGGTTTTTCTGTCATGTTCTTCCTGCATCGTCTTCCAAGTCTGCTCGATTGCCTGTTTCCGGGATATGGTTGCAGCCAGTACAGCTTCTTTTTCTTGGTGAAACATGTCAGACTCTGGTTGAAGTACATTTTCTATCATTTTTTTCAGCTGCGTATTCATGAGCGAAATTATTTCGGTCCTTTTCACCTGTTTTTCGAAACTCTCCAGCAGCTGCTCGGGATTGGTAGCTTTCGTCATTTCTTTCAAACGCTCATATGTGAGATGGAGCCCATCGAAAAAATCAGATTTGGTGATGCAGCGTGTATTTGCATGGAAGCTCGGAAATGTATTCAGAATGACATCTCCCGATTTGCTGCCTTCCATACTCTTGATTCCAACATTTAATCGCACAAGATCGCTCAGTGTATCATTGCATATATTCTGCGATTCTTCCAACGCATTTTCAATATCCCTCAGTATTCCCTCCTTTGTTTTCTGAGCACTTTTGATGTCTGAATCTGTCGCATTTAAGAGATCTTCAGCCCGTTTCGCCCCACGGACAGATTCCTGAAAAGCACACATACGCTTTACACTACAGTATGTTTGCGGTAACTGCAATAAGCGATAACGCTACTTATTGCACGATGATTACCTGGAATACTCCCGACAAATATGATAGGTCTTTTTGCTGTTGCCTGAGTCGTTCCTCTACATCGTTCAACGCTCGATTGAACCACAGCGAATCGCAGTCAAGATAGTCTTTTATTCTGCTGAATTTGTTTGCTGCATCGAGCAGAATGTCAAAGAACGTCAGTTCATGTGATACACCCTGCGTGAGCTCTCGCGTGTTTCTCAAAGTTAAATGGAGGAAATATGAGTCAGTTCGCAATCGATAAATATTGACTCCACCGTGAAGCTTGTCCGACAGCGCTTTTTGCATATTTTGTCCACGGGTAGTTATTATCACTCTCCTCTTGAGGGTCAGGAGATGGTGGTGATTGAGCGAGTCGAGCTGTCGATGTCGATATTTTAGTCGCCTTTGAAGTTTTTCCTGAATCTTGTCCGGAGGCATTCGACAAAACGGAAGGGCCTCACTACGACTCCGGCCATACTGCTGGAACAAATCAGGTAGGAACTGTTGATCGTTAACGCTGTTAGCACATGACTGAATCGCGTCGATCATCAAACATTGTCGCTCACTCAAACTATTCACAATCTGCCGATATTGCTCATTCCTTTCATCTCGCTCCTCTAGGAATAGCAGTGCGTCGTTTTCGGCAACCGTCAGCAGCTGGCGGGAGAACAACAACTGAGATCCCAAAATATCGATTTCAACGTCTGGCTCATTTTTGGAAACTAATTCTTCCATATCGAGCGGAAAAGACTCGGGAATAATCCTCATTGTTTGTTTACAGATATCAAAGTTTTCCTGTATGTTTCAACCGTGAATTTCGAAATGACGATCAAACCGACATCTGCTAGACCTCCAAGCAACGACGCTCCCGTTCGAACCGTTTTCGAGCATGTGTGTCTGGTGAGCAGTCTTTGTCGAACATCTGACCAAAAAGCTCCGCTAAAACAAGGTACCGTCGATACAGCGAAGCGGGTGACTATTTACCATAACGTGCCGCCTTCCTCCAAAAGTGTTATTTTATTTATGCAAACCGGACGGAGGATCACAAACCGGTTTTTAGACTTACAAGTGCGATGTTCGATCTAAACTTACACAGATAGCAGCAATGAATGAGTCCTATGTTCCAACCTATCTTCAGAGTATCAATTATCAATGACGACCTCTAGAACGCAACCCGCCACGAGCCGGCAGGCGGTTCTCAGCGAAACACCCTTATCGAAAGCTAATATGGTAACCGGCAATGCATTGGCCGATGCCAATCCAGGCATTCCCGGAGTAACTGGGCACCAAGCAGATGGCACAGCCCTAAAGACCGAAAATCAAGTCCACACAAAACCGGTCAGGGAGCTCAACCACGGTTTAACGAAGTCTAGAGAGAATGCCAAATTGGATGTGCCCGGTCATGAGTTGTCAAACGCAGCTCTGGATAAACGATTCCACGATGCAACACTTCGCTCGAGCCATGCTACCGGAAAACGGATTAGAAAGAGCCAGAGCAAAGTTCTGAAAAATATCCGAAATGCAAATTCCTTTCCAAAACGCTTAAAATCAGTGCCGATCCCCGTGAGAGAACTTCCCAGAGTGAAGCCGACCAAGTTTGTGAGCGAGTCCAGCATCATATCAAACGAAAATGTGCGCCTCGTTTGTCGCATCAAGCCAACTACTTGGCATAATCAGGAGAGTCTAAGAATTGACGAAAATCAACAGGTATTTGTTCTTCGCCTGAATGCCATATGAAAAATACGATTGGAATGAGCAGACTGTTCACATCGTTCAACCGGACAAATTACGGCCAGCGTCCAACGCCAACTGGAGGTTTTGGACTGACCGAGCATTTTACGGAGGCACCCAACAACAAGTTTTTGAAGAGACGCTGTTAGGACCCCTCCAGAAGGCACTGGACGGAGTGAGTAGTTTGGTTCTTCTGTGTGGTAGAAAAGGTACCGGCAAGACGTTCACCTCAAGGGGCGAGGAAGCTAACTTCGAATACCGTGGTATTCTGCCGAGGGGATTACAGCAAGTTTTTAAAGAAATCCGTTCTATGGAGAACGAATTTGATGTCCGTGTAAGGTGAGTTTCTATTTGCCTAGATAAGTAACATACTGTCAGCCAAGCCCTGAACTTGCAGCGTTTCATATTGTGATTTGTTTGGCGACACTTTCCTGGACTATCTGGGAGAACAATGGATTCAAAAAATAACTGTCAAAGATTATCATAATATTTCGTACGTTAATGAGATTGGGTACGCTCGCGTAACAAACGAGGAAGAAGCCCTGCTCGCGTTCTATCTGGTAAAAGAAAACCGACAATGGTATGCAAAACTGGTGATAATTGTGTTCACAGGGTAATCAAAACCGCGAATCGATGACGAAAGTCTTTCATGGAAAACCCTGTGAGAACCATACAATGTTTACCTTTTACTTCGAGGTTAGCCTTGTTTCATATTGCTGTTTTTCTCTTTCTTGATTTCATTACCTCATTGTTTTTCATGCTTGTTAGATTCACTCAAAGTTGTTGACGGATGAAGTATTCAAAGTTGCAAAAGTCAGCGTGGTTGAACTTGGAAACCTGACTAATTTGAAGCAGACCCCGGTGAGTTCAGAACTATCCGTAATAACAAAAAGCATAAGTATCTGTGTTCTGGTGTCAGATACCAGCAGTATCGGATATCAGCAGTATCGGATATCAATCTCACCGGTATTTCATGACGAGGCAAACAATTATTGGAAATCATTTTTTCTGAAGAATTGTGAGAGGGGGAAAATTATATCAAAATAGAATATATCAATATAAAACATAAACTACCGTATTAAGAAATTTTAGGAAATATGGATACGAATTACTCTATCCTGCCGATAAATTGGAGGTAAAATGTTTTGGTTCAGAAAATCAGTACCGCATCAGGTCTGCTTACCAACCGGACCCCGCAGTCTTGATTGACTAAATCAAAACTCTACCTCCAGTTTATCGGCAAGATAGAGTACTTACACAACCGATGTAATCTTCTTTTTGGTCAAGAATTTTTTCCATCGAGGAGTTTTAATATTTGTTCTCCTGCAACATTAAAGACCATCATTAACGCTTGTGAATATTCTCTGAATGCGCCATATTACCAAAACTGCACGAAAATATTGCTTTATTGTTTGGTAATTCTTCCCCGACCATTTCTGGGCTTGATCTTTCAGTTCATCAACTATGAAACACATGAAATCCTCTTGGCAATCAACAAATCTTATGTATCATTGGAGCAAGCTATACTGATGCGGCTCGATGGCCGCTATCGACTGGCCGAAATTCCATGCCGCCATTCCAAACTCGTATATTCGTTGAAAGACATCATTCGAAGCAGCACTGCGGCTTTTGTCATTGTGACCTGCATTTCTGGGAACGAGCACCAGACTAAAGATTCGGTGAGTTTGAAAATGAGCATGCCGGCAAGGATAACCAATATTGTATTAAGATCGCGACTATGGAGTTTGCGAACCAGTTCAAAGGTCTCCATGTTAAACCTTGTCCAAACGCAATACCTGATCCAGAAGGAACTCAGAAGGCCTTAGTTGACCAAGTTGATTTACTCAAGATGGAGCTAAGAATGTATGATTTATTGGTAATGACACCCTCCGGGAAAAAAGATCTCATTAGATTGATTGATTTGCTTTGCTGCAGAACTCAAAAGAACCCCTGGATTATGTTTCCCAGACCGGATTTCAGGATGTTTTCCGCGCAACACGGGAAGTCAAAGATTTTGTCGATGGGAAATCTGGGATTCCGAAATTCTCTACTTATCGGCACTTGGAAAGTTTTCTGCAGTTGTTGAAGAAAATGTCAAAGTAATAGTTTATGAGCATGATTACACCAGATTGATTCTTGTTTTCCCCAAGAGAGGGCGATCTGCCAACTGAGCCAACAGAGCAGCCAGATTCAATGCAAGGAAATCGTGACAACCAGCTAGCAATGGCAGTCGATATCGATGACGGAAAGGTGGGGATTACCAGTCATTTTCATTAAATGAACTCAACCGGATTTTAAGGCCAGCCCAGCTAAAGATTTCACCGATGTCGATGGCACGGGAGAGCTGGATGACAAAGACGGAATCGGTGTCGGAAACGCACTGGGTGGAGCAAAAGGCAAAGGCGTGCGAAATCTGATGAAAAAGAAGCGTGAAGACAAAGCAAACAAACCAGAAAAACCAAGCGTGACTCCAAAAAAGAATGTTACGGGAAAGAAAGGAGCTAAAGATTCTGCTGGTTCACCAGTCAAAGATAACCTGCCTAATCGCCAACAAGAGGATCAAAAAAATTCCAAGGTGACATCCGATTCAGCTCGACTGTTCACAGGTTTGAGCAGTGAAAATTGAAGGTTGACGACACGACTGGAAAGTCGCCAGTTGATGGCAAATCAGATATGGCTCCGACACATGAGCTAAATGCGTCACGTGAATATACTGGACAAGCAATGAATCAATTGGGTGGTGCCACAAAGGAAGAAGCATATAGGCTTTTTGTGAACAATACCCCCAATGGGGTGGAGCTCTTTCGGAGATCCGATGAGCAGCGCAGTAAGCAGTGTTTAGTGTTCGATCAAACAGATAATAATTGTCGCGTGGTAGAAATTGTGTCCAGTCAGGAGAAGTCGGCTATGCAGTTACAACAAGCGATCAACAAATGGATCCACGATCTGGATTCGGAGAAACTTCGGCTGAAGGAGTACGACGCCGAGCGAAATCGTTCATGTCATGTTACCAGTGGTGAAATTCCCATCGTGACTTTCGATGAGTACAAAGCAACCTATAATGTTAAGGTGAAAATTTTCATGGCTGCCAGATCTTGATTAGTTTCCGGGCTGGTATGGTCCAGTAGTGCAAAGATGTCACTGAGAACGGTGCGAATGCGATAGGGTTGAACCGGTCGGTCTGCCCCCCGGTCGGAATTTGCTTGCGTAGGAAACAGTTTTCAATCGTATGTTGGAACATAATCATAACGGATCGGAAAGCATCTTCGATGTAAACCACTTGTGGCCTATATTTAGTTTGATCTAGTGCTGGTCGAACTGGACATCATAGGCGGGAAGTTTTGTTTTGACCCAGCTTGGTTTTTTTGAGTTACCAGGAAAACACCAATTCCCGGCAACATATTTCGCGTAAATAATCCCGACGCACCCCAAGCCCCCCCCCTCAGTCAGTCGTCTGGCCTATCGGATACAAC
>JAQIWT010000723.1:0-15770 GCA_034696485.1 Isohypsibius dastychi
TTTGGGAATTTTCGGATCGACGGATGATTTGTTGTCGATTTTAAACCGATCCTCACTGAACACCCGCGGGAAGGATAATGGAAGTTGAGCCGGTTTAGAAAACGCGACATGGCGAAGCGAAGCGGAGCGGGTTGTGGAAAGTTTTGAAATTTCGCTCAAGTCAAGTCTATTTTCACAAGTCAGTTTTGTTCGTCCCAATAATTTTGGTGCTGATAGCTGACTTGGTTAAATCTCAACATGGATCTTGATTTGTATGATGAATTCGGTAACTACATCGGTCCTGAGTTGGAAGATGAAGTGGATTCGGAGGCAGATCGTGAGGAGATGGGAGATCAAGAAATGGACGATGAAGACCTGGAAAATGGCGTCGAAAATGGGTCTCGTGGGATGACCATGTCCAAGGTAGGCCATTCGTGTTTGGAAATTCAGGTAATAATGTCGACATTGTGTAAGTTTTTTCTGCTAGGTCATCGACATGGACGAAGATATTCCTCGTAACCAGATAGTTCTCCACGAAGATAAGAAATACTATCCTTCTGCTGAAGAAATCTATGGTCCTGATGTTGAGGTAAGACCGTTCCCTTTCTTGGACAGCTCAAAGAATGGTTATCAAGCGCGTCTCACTTAGACCATCGTACATGAAGAGGACACTCAGCCATTAACGAAACCGATCATCGAGCCGGTCAAAAATCGGAAATACTTGGTTCAAGAAAAAGAGATCCCTGAGACAACGTACAGCCTGGATTTCATGATGGATATTATGGAAAATCCACAGATTATTAGGAATGTGGCGATTGCTGGACATCTGCATCACGGAAAGACAAACCTTCTGGATTGTTTGATTGAACAGACTCATCCAAGCTTGATTAAAAAGGACGAACGAGATGTGAGCGAATGAAAAATGAAATAACTTCTCAGTTTAACGGAAGACCAGCTATGATGTTGATACACTTTGATCTGTAAATAATGATGACAAAACGCGATCCTGAGCGAATAATCTTCCTCGCTAGATGTTCATCAAAAATGTAACCTCATCAGGTGATTTCCGGTTTTTTTGCAGATTCGTTACACGGATACTATCATTACGGAGATAGAACGTGGAGTGACAATCAAGTCCAAGCCCATAAGTCTTGTATTACAAGATAGCCGCGGTAAATCTTTCGTGATGAACATTATGGATACGCCGGGTCATGTTAACTTCTCCGACGAAGTCTGTGCTGCATTCCGGATTTGTGATGGGGTGCTGTTGGTTGTGGATGCGCACGAAGGTGTCTTGTTGAACACGGAGAGAATCGTCAGGCTTGCTTTACAGGTACGTTTCTTTTTTTGGGAATTTCCGATATGATTTTTAATGTTTTTAGGAAAGATTGCCATTGATTTTATGTATCAATAAGATCGATCGATTGATCTTGGAGCTCAAGCTTCCGCCGGATGGTGCTTACTTCAAAATCCGTCGCATCATCGAAGATGTCAACGTGCTGATTCAAACTTATTCCGAAGATCCGAATCAGATTCTTCTCTCACCCATCCACGGAAACGTCTGTTTCGCCAGCTCCCAGTACAGCCTTTGTTTCACTTTAAAATCGTTCGCGACGCTGTACAGCGATCATTTTGGGAATGGATTTGAATCGGAAGAATTCGCCAAGAGGTTGTGGGGAGATGTGTACTTCAATCCGACTACCAGGACGTTTCAGACCAGTGTGTTCCGGGATCCAAATAACTCCCTCCGCGAATCGCCTCGCAGCTTCATTGAATTCATTCTTGAGCCGGTTTATAAGATCGTTGCCCAGGTGGTTGGAGATGTTGACGTCGCTTTAGATGGTCTCATGGATCATTTGAGCATCAGCCTCACAAGAGATGAACAGAAAACAAATATCCGTCCTCTGCTTCGAATCGTTTTCCAGAAATTTATTGGAGAATTCTCCGGTAAGATTTTGTTGCTTCCAAAAACCAAGTTTCACGGTATTTTTCTATAATGTTTAGGTCTGGTCGATATGTTTGTTAAACATATTCCATCGCCGCTGGAAAACGCGAGGAATAAAATCGAGCAGATGTATTCTGGTCCTCTGGATTCCAAAGTTGTTGACGCTATGATTCGCTGCGACCCGGAAGGACCGTTGATGATCCATACTGTCAAGAACTATTCGACCCAAGATGCCACCAGTTTCCATGTTTTGGGAAGAGTTTTCAGTGGAACGCTGACGGAGAATCAACCGATAAAAATTTTAGGAGAACATTATTCGATTTACGATGAAGAAGATTCACGCGGTCTAACCGCCGGAAGACTCTGGATTCATGAGTCCAGGTACATGCGTTTCCGCTTGACTGGGCTTCTGGATCTGATTTTTTTCTGGTTAGATACAAAATTCAGGTCACCAAAGCCACTCCTGGATCGTGGGTATTGATTGAAGGAATTGATGAGCCGATTGTAAAGACGTCGACGATCACCGACCCTGAATCACCGGAAGAGGTTAGTATTTACCTTTTTGGTCTACGTTTTTCTCTTGATGA
The DNA here is from genome assembly GCA_034696485.1 of Isohypsibius dastychi. NCBI lineage: Eukaryota > Metazoa > Tardigrada > Eutardigrada > Parachela > Isohypsibiidae > Isohypsibius > Isohypsibius dastychi. The sequence goes on from JAQIWT010000723.1 coordinate 2,512, forward strand.
ATTATGTTTTATACAGTGCTACATTTTCCGACCTCTTCGTTTCAACGCAGTCTCGATTGTAAAAATCGCATGTGAGCCGGTGAATCCGTCAGAGTTGCCAAAAATGTTGGACGGTCTGCGAAAAGTGAACAAAAGCTATCCACTTCTCAGTACGAAAGTGGAGGAAAGTGGCGAGCATGTCGTTTTGGGGACCGGCGAGTTGTATTTGGACTGTGTGATGCATGATCTCCGGAAAATGTATTCCGAAATTGGTATGTTGATAAGAGCAGAACCTGGCTAATTCTGGATTTTCAGTGTTTTACTTTTCGTAGATATCAAAGTGGCTGATCCGGTTGTCACTTTCTGCGAAACGGTTGTTGAGACATCCTCGCTGAAATGTTTCGCGGAAACGCCGAACAAACGGAATAAGTTGACCATGATTGCTGAGCCTTTGGAGAAAGGACTGGCAGAAGATATCGAGACTGGAATTGTATCCATAGATTGGAACAAGTAAGAATTTTGCTATTAATCCAAACCGGAAGTGAAGTAGGCTCACTGCTGTTATTTTTCAGGAAACGTTTGGGTGAATTTTTCCAGACGAAATACGACTGGGATCTGCTAGCTGCAAGAAGCATCTGGGCGTTTGGTCCGGAATCTAATGGCCCTAATGTTCTTGTGGATGACACATTGCCGTCGGAAGTGGATAAAACTATGCTGAGCTCCATTCGAGACAGCGTTGTCCAAGGCTTCCAATGGGCTGCTAGAGAAGGTCCATTGTGCGAAGAGCAGATCCGGAATGTAAAGTTCAAGATTCTGGATGCGGTTGTGGCCCATGAACCCATCGCTCGTGGCGGCGGTCAAATCATTCCAACAGCTCGTCGCGTTGCTTATTCGGCGTTTTTAATGGCGACCCCGAGACTTATGGAACCCTACTTGTATATCGAAGCCATTGCACCGGCAGATTGTGTTTCTCCATTGTATACTGTGCTGGCGAGAAGGAGGTATGCTCTAACATTTTCTTACTTCGTTTTTACGCGTTTCAGAAAATAAATCGGTTCATGCAAAAATAATTATTTTGGAAAAGTTTATTGGATTCTTGAGGATATTTTTACAACTGCTACTTTTTCTTCAGAGGTCACGTCACTTCTGATGCTCCGTTGCCCGGATCCCCTCTGTATACCATCAAAGCCTTCATACCGGCTATCGATTCTTTCGGATTTGAGACCGATCTGCGAACCCACACACAAGGTCAGGCGTTCTGTCAAAGTGTGTTCCACCATTGGCAAATTGTTCCCGGAGACCCGATGGACAAGAGCATCATAATTAAGCCGTTGGAACCACAACCTGCTCCGCATCTTGCGAGAGAATTCATGTTGAAAACGCGCCGCAGAAAAGGTCTCAGCGAGGACGTCAGCATTAACAAGTTTTTCGATGATCCTATGTTGTTGGAATTGGCTAAGCAGGATTATGGTCTTAGTTATGGAATGTAGTTTTGTCCTTCGTTCATTTAGGCTATTCTCATTTTTAGTTCTTGTTTGAGTGTTGTATCTCGATTTTTATTAAGTCTTGAATGTATTTCTGAAAGGTGAATAAGGCCTCGAAATAAAATGTTGGGCTGGGAATATCAAAATTGTGGAAAAGAGAAAAGTGTTGAAAGCGATCCAGCGCAGCATAATACGTCTCGGCGGGCGGCTACCGTTTGGTGTCTACTGGTAGCTACGACTTGATTGACAGCTGAACTGGGCCTCGTGCTTCATTCAAGTCTTTTCAGGTTCTTGTTCGCGCTAAAATTTCGAGCTTCCATAACTTGTCCTGGATTTCTGCCGAAACGAGCTGCACGTAAGTTTTCGCATGTTTGTCGTTGATTAACTTACAACTTTTAATCGTGTGTCTTTCGCAGTGGTCCAGTTCTAGTACATAGACTCTTGAGCAGTCTCACGTCTCAGCAAAATTAGACATGAATTTTTACCAGACCCATCCCCAGCACGCTCATGCTCCACATTATGAGAGATCCCCTCCCCCAAGTCCAGATCCGAATCCACTGGAACTGGCACGCGAGAGAGCCCAATCTCACACTCCGACGGATGATGTGGCAGAAGGTGTTCAGAGGCAAATGCTGATGGCTGCTCGTCATGAAACCTGGAATGGTTCAGGAGCCCATGGTATTCCACCTCCAGGTGAGTAGTCAGAGGAATTATTTGCTACAGCCGGTTGTTCACGGGTTCATGTTTGTTTCAGTTTCCACGACGAAAGGACCGGCTACAAGTGCCAAAACAAATGGCGCTCTCTCTTTGAAGACGCCCCAGCGAAAACAGCAGGCTGATTCTGATTCTGCTGGAAAGGCCAAACGAAATCGCAACTCTGGTAAGCATTCACCTTATTTCTCATCTAATGCTTTTTCCATCTGATGTTTTGAGTATGTACTTTCTGCAGGCAAGCAGGCGAACAATCGAAAACGTGGCAACAAATCCACATCAGCTGAAAATCAGCGGGAAACGTCGTTGGAGCCAGCTGTTGGAAGCCCTCCGAATAAAGATCCGCCAGTGTATCATTTGGAATATCTTATGGATAAGAGAATCTTCAAAGGCAAACTTCAGTATCTGGTTAAATGGCACAACTTCCCCGAGAAGGATGCGTCTTGGGAGCCATTTGAGCATGTTGCGGAATGCCAGGAGCACATCGAGGAATTCGAGACACGAAAAGCAGCTGAGCTTGAGGCTCGCAAGACGGCTTCCAAGAAGCCAAAAAAGCCAGCTGGACATGCCACTGACGAAACCATGGAGGAGCCGAAAGTTGCTGTGGCTGAGCAACAGAAATCTGGTGTTGAGCAGATGGAGATTGAAGCTGGTCCCTCGTCGCAGCCCAGCAAGAAGAAGGAAATTGCCAAAGCCGTCGATAAGATCCGTGAAAAATCTCTGCAGAAATTAGGAAGCGTCGGCGATCTCGTGCCAAATAAAAAGTTGCCAAAGGAAATTGAACCGGAAGTTGTTGTGGACGCTGTTATTCCTGTTAAAGTTTCTGAACCAGGGAATCGTCGAATTGTTGCTGCACCTGTCCAGCCAGTGTTTGAAGACAGTGCCATGGAGGTGGAGCAGTCGGAATTGGTGAAATTGAAACCATTCGCCAAGAAAGTCGTTGGGATCTTCCTGAAAGATCAGGATCGTTTCGCACAAGTCCATTTTGAAAACGCCACTGGTGAACGTTTCCTGCGACATTTTCCGATGGGAGAAGTGAAGGAAGTCATTCCGGAGAAAATGTTGGAATTCTTCATGGAATTGACCTATAGCCAACATCTTGTTCGATGAAACGATTTTGAATGTGAATGCTGTAAATGAGCACACTTCCGTTTTTCCAGATGATTACGCAGTACTGATCAGTTTATAACGCTTTCGATATTTCATCTTTCCTTGCACTGTGTTTTTTCACGTTTAGCTTTTGGTACGAATCTTGTCGATTACGATTGAGTTGGAGTTTATAGTTTCGATACTTTGAATGATGTGGCTTTTTGGTTCAATTAAACTGGAGGCAGTTTATTCGGTTCCGACTTGAAAAACAAGTGCAGTTCAAGACTAAATGAGAGAAAAAACGAGGTCGCCAAAATCATTCTGAAGAGCGAAGGAAAGACTAGAAGATGAACATGTTAGAGATAACTCGTTTTCGGCTTCAAAAACTTAAACCCAGAGTTTCTTGTCAGTAGCAGGAACGGTTTTGGTCAAGTAATTCTTCCAGGCTGCACTATTCGGAACCAGGTCCCACATCTTCTGCCGCAAATCTTTTTTCTCAGGAGTTTCCATGTCGGTCATGCATCCGATATGCCAAAATCCAACTCCACGCATGTCGTTACTGACCGCCCACATGTATTTTAGAACCAAGCTCTGAAATCAACCGGATGTCAATCAATTTTGAAAGTTTCAATGATTTCATAAAGATATACCTCGGGATCATCGTAATGAACTTGGTGCAGATGTCCGGTACTATTCTGTATTCGGAAAGACAGCAAATCAGTAATAGCAGAACAAAGAGAACCTGAAGTGTGACCGACCTTGTAGTTGAACTGCGGTGCACTTCCGTCAATATTCCACTGCCGACCGGAAGTACTTGACTCCAATAACACCATGATCTCGTCAAACTGCTTCTGGCTTCCCACAAGATCACTGCATGGCGCACCGTGGTAAGTAGCACGCGGAATTTCGCATATGCCATTCTGAAGGCGAAAAAAATGATTCCTAACCGGAAATGGCAATAAAACAAAAACACACCTCGGTCATGTTGACACACGGGTAATCGTAACCATACCACGGAAGTCCCAAAACAAGTTTGTGAGGAGGAATTCCAAGACCGAGATATCCTCGAACTCCTACGAGAAACGTAAAAATAACCAACCGGAAGTGAGGGAATAAAATCTCACCGTCGACCATTTTCTGGAACGGTGTATTGGACATGGCAATGCAGTCCGGACCCCATATCTGACCTTGAATATCGTACGACATGATAAATAAAAAGTCCGCAGCTTCTGACAATCCTTTGTAATCATAACAGCGGTCATCCACACAAAACGAGGCCCAAGCGACGTCAAAGCTGACCTTCAGAAAAGCGCATCGCAGAATTAGGAAATATTTAAATACTGGAGTTCTGTTCACATACCTTCGATCCGGGAAGTACTTCATTCAACGCGATCCGAGTTTCATTTACAACATCCACTAAAGCCTGCCGTTCTGGACTGTCCATAGCGATCGGATATTCGGGATCAAAATTAACTCCGTCCAAAAATTTCGTCTGGACCGACTTTACCACATCTGCAATCCACTGCTTCCGAAACTCCAGATTTGTCAAGTTTGCTTTGGGGAAAAATACCATGAGACTGAAAAATCAGGTTTTTTGAACTTCGGGCGTTAATTCTTTTGATGAAACTCACTCAAGACGAACTCCTTTTCCGTGAGCAAAGCACATGAGATCGTCAGTCCATTCCGCCATCGCCAACTAAAAACACAAAACACAATGAGCTGTTACTCCATAAGCTATCATAATCACGGAAAACACATCCACTTACGGAAGTCAGCTTGCTCCAGTCGTATTTTAAATAGACCTCTGGTGCCGTTTTTGTTGCAAATCCATAGACTTCCTTTCGTGCCGTTCTCTGAACAATCTGACATAAACTGGCATCTTTACAAGGGCAATCACGACCACCAGCCCGATGATCGATATCTGAGCTCTTTTTATCCGATCGAACGACATGGAGGATGCAGGAAAACACGAGGAAAATCACAACATTCATGGATCTCAACATGACAACCATTTCTCAACGGAAAAACAGCGATTTCAGGCGTCGCACCGTCGCAGAATCAGTGCGTTTATCTGGAAGATTCACAGCTGGAACAACCGAAGCAAAGAATGGTTGGCAACTTGCTGTCGTGGATGTGAAGAGCTTTGTTTCCTCATAAATGGGGAGAACAAGCGGAACGAGAGCCTGAGGCCAGTCTACTCTACTGTACTAAACAAGGGGCCCAAGGCCAAGGGGCGTAATGGACTTTGTAGGGGGCGCTGCACGTTCTCCTAATGCCGGTTCTAAGGACGAAACGAAACCTCTGCTCTTGAAAGGTCATATGATGCCTTTTTCCTTTGATTTCAGTTGTTTTACGGTTTCGACTTTCCTGTATAGTTTTGTGTTAAACTGATTGTATCAAACCGGATAGTTCGCTGAAATGGAGACATGGGAATTCCCCGTTATCTCCAAAATCTTCGTCGCAAAACGTGCCATGCAAGAAAGACCGGTTTTCGGTTGTTGCAAAACAAACCGAATCGGAATTCTCAACTCACCATAACATTCATTCTCTACGCGCTATCATTCCATATTCATAACATCATCAGCTCTACGAAATCTCAAGTTTTGTCTTGAATCTTGGCAGCATCTCGGCAAAAATTATTATTCCGAAACCCTTCAGGTTTGCCTGCTTGTAAAATTTTCCGGGCAAAAAATTCTTATCATCGACGCAGAATTCCATTTTGTCTGTGCACAGGAATTGTCCGGAAATGAAGTTATCTCTACACCGGAAAAGAACCGACCATTTTAATCAATAAATCTCTCCGTGAATTTCTCGAAATGAACGGAATTCTTGTTGTTATTTATTCCCTGCTTTCTGGAACGCAGGTAAAAATTTTGAACTTTTTAAAAATCTTAAATTTGCTCTGATCATGTTCCTGTTTTTTCCAGATTATACAATGTGCAAATGCTGCTGCGTTAAACTCGGATGTTCCATCGCCAAATCCACCCGAGTCGGTTCTTCCGAACATTTCGGTAGTCTTCAATCCACCAGTTGTTGTGCCGGCGATGGCCGTATCGGATTTGATAACAGCAACAACATTCATGCCGACGGAAACAAACGAAATCGTTGCACCCTTGGAAGGGTCAGTTTTTAATGCCGGTTCCGCTCTCATTAACGGAACTCCCGTTTTCGTCCATACCCCCAAAGATTTGCAGAATCTATCGTCAAATAATTCAAACCATCATTCCGAGGACCACAAGAGCGTAATCCACTCTGTATGTTTCAATTGTAAAAATCAAAGAAGAAAAAAATCCGGATTTTTTTCGAAAATCTTTTTTTGTAAATTTGGTTTTTTATTTAAACAAGTTTTTTCTTTAGGTGATGAAGGCAGTGGAACACCTGAATAATCTTTCCGCGCAAAACAACACATCCAAAGAGCAACCTCTGTTACCATCCGCAGGCGAACCGCCCCGGAAGTCGTTGTTTGATCAGGTCAACCAACAACTGACGTTTTCTCAAAATGCGACGTCTTCGGTGAAGGTGGTCGTCGTCCCATTAGTTCAGAATGCATATGATCTCAACGAGCATAACAATTCGGCGGCTTCGATGGCCGCAAGCAATCCCATCGTCGTCAGTAAACAAACCGGAAACGAAACATTGATTCACGTGGTAAGCAGAACGGAGGGTCATCTGAAATCCGAAAACGGAACAAAAACCCAACTGCATGCCGACTTCCGCTTTGTCTATTTTCCAGTCAAATCTGGGTCGAACACGAACTCATATACGAAATATAATTATATTTCGTTATATATCCTTTCGTTTATATTACATTAATCTTATTAGTCAAATCACTATTTTTCAAATTAAGTTTTTCATTGCAGATTGTAAAGCGGGAAGACGGCGTCAAGTTTCCAATATCCGAACACAATTCTCACGGTCCTCTAACCGATGAAGATTTCACCCCGTCGACCGCACCGCCGCAGTCCCTATCGACATCCAGCATTATAATCCTCGAAGAGATAAAAAACGACAGCGGTGTTTCCTCCGCCAACACCTTCAATTCCGGTGAGTCCAATAACCAGCCAAAACGGATGATGGTATCCACCGCAGAACTCCTCACAGCACACTCCATGCCGGCGAATGGCACCAAACATCCGGATGCAGTTCCTTTCGTTAAAGCCGAACCTATTCAAGCCAATTCACCACAGCCAAATGGGACGGTTATGTTCGTTCCTTCCGTCTTGATCCCGATTTTGCCGCCGATTGTGAAAAGTATCGAGCAGAATCAGATGGTTCATGAACAAAGACCTCATCTCAATCTGGGGAACTCTCCTCCTCAAACCCTCGATTCGATTCTTGACGTCTCGACATTGCCATCCGCTCCAAGATCCCCACTTGAAATAAATGAGCCCATGAACCTGAAACCCCCGTTGCCAGCTGGAACTTTCTCATTCCTTCCTGATCATCCCAACTCAACGTCGGTTCTGACTGCCGAAAACTGATCTGTAGTTTTTTGTGTGATTATTGTTTCTAAACCGATAACATTATAAATAAAACAGAAACCGTTTTTTCCGAACCAGTTTAATCCATGAACAGAAAAATAGCAAGAACCAATTAAATCAGAAAACCGTACCACTGCAAAACAAAGACTCACTTTCCCGAAGGTTTTTCAACATTAGCGTCTCCACCGGTTTTCGCCTTGGAAGCCTGTTTTTTCCTCTCGATATCGATGGGCGCTTCTTTTACGAAAGGTATCTTTTCCTTGTATTCTGCAATAGAAACTCGTTAAAACCAAGTAACCGGCGGTTGCGACGCGAGTAGGACAAGGATATTCCAAGGTGAAAGTCAAATGCGCTTACTAGGTGGCATGTACTGGCGAAGAGCTTCCGGGACGACGACCCCGTCATCTTCTTGGTAGTTTTCGAGAATAGCGCAAATGACTCGCGTGACAGCACACATCGTGGCATTCAACATATGGACAAATTCAACCTGAAAAGATTTAATTAAATACTGAGAAAATCATCTAAATTTAATATCAACGCACTGTAACCATAAAAATGAAAAACAAAATGAAAAACAGTACCTTGTCATTCAGCTTTTTTGTCAATCCATACCGGATGGCTAACCGGCGAGATTGGTAATCCGTGCAATTGGAACACGAGACTAGTTCTCGGAATGCCCCGCTCCCAGGAAACCAAGCTTCCACGTCCAATTTCTTCGAAGCAGCATTGTTCAGCGCGCCTAAAAAAGTGATACCTGATGTGACATATTCCAGACTTTTCTGATCCTTGAGCTTACCGGAAACAATATTCACAACTCGATATGGGATTCCGAGAACCTTGCAAAACTCCTCTGCATTAGCCACCATCTTCTCAAACTCCTTCCAAGATTCCCCATCATGTGGCGAAGTGATACAAAACTGCTCAACCTGGAAAAAAAGTGTTTTGAGAAGGTAATCTTTCGGCGAAGTGGAATTGTCTACCTTCTCAAACTGATGCACGCGAAAAATCCCTAGCGTGTCCCGGCCATGAGATCCCACTTCCTGGCGGAAGCATGAGGAAATACCGGCATACCTAATCGGAAGCTGGTCAACCGGAATCCATTCATCACGATGGAACGCGGCAATCGGCTGTTCCGATGTTGCGATCAGATATTTCTCATCAACCGCTTTGTCTTTCGTGTCTTCGCTTGCTTTACCGACAACCTTTGGATAAAACATTCCATATTAGAGATCATGATGTCCATTCACAAATTACTTATTTTTCTCTCAATTTACCAGTCGAAACTGAACTTCAGTTCACTTAGAAGATTGGGAAGTGTTACCTTGTACAATTCATCATCGAACTGCGAAAGCTGGGCAACCTGCTGCATCACTTCCTTCTTCATGAAAAAAGGTGTATAGAGCGGTTCATATCCTTTTTCCTCCAACAAGCGCAAAGCAAGCTGAATCAAAGCCTGTTCTAGGAACACTCCAGGGCCCTGCAATTATCAATTCATCAGATGTCGAAAATGTAGATCTACGCAGTTTAGCTTACTCGAAGATAATACCCGCGCCCACCGGAAACGGCAGTCCCACGTTCGCCATCCCAACCGTTTATCATAGTTATCAGATCCACATGAGAATATTTCTTTTTTTGTTCCACGTTTCCAAATGTTCTTTCAATTCCATTTTCGTCCTGTTAGACTTCACTAGTCAGACACCGAAATCAAAAAAAATCCCGGAAGTAATGCGCACTTCGTTGTTGCTGATGACACACGATTCGTGAAGAAGGTTTCCAATTTCTCGCAAAGCTTCATTCCTCTGTTCTTCCAGCTTGTCCATTTCCTTTGAACATTTATCAATGGCTTCGTCGATTTTTACTCTCAGTTGCTTAATCTGACTGATGGATAAACCCTGTCAAGACACCTAGAAATTTAAAACTGGATTTGTACGAAAACAAAGGCTGGTCGAACCTTGAGATCATCCATAGTTAACTTCTCCAGAGTAACCGAGAGGCTCGCCGGCAGATCTCCTGAACCGTCCGCTGGAGCTGCGTCTTTTTTCTATCAATTAGCAAGTCGGCTGGAATGGAACGCGTTTATGAATATTTACGATTTCCAACAGACCTTCATGAGCTCGCCGAACTGTTTGCTGCATGAATTCTTCCATTTGTTCCACTGGTCCACCTCGAAACGATCTAAAAAAGGGCTAATTCGCACCTGATCAAATCGTTCTACCCAAAATTATTCAAGTACATTTGCGCCATTCCTTGTCATGATTGAGAACGTCGTCTACAAGTTTCTGATCCTTGAAGCGCTTTTTCTGGCTGTCACGGACCAGTTCAATGTTCCCTCCTTTTTCCTCCCGGAATAAATCAATGTCCAGCACCATTTTGACTCGAAACTAGAATGGAAAGCGGAAAAACCGGTAAACAAGATCGGAACTGATGCAAGCAAGCGAATTATTTCTTTTGCGAAAACAGTGCCGTTTCCACGTTTCGCTCAAATAAGGAGTGAAGTGAGTAGGTATGCCCAAGCTAACGACAACGAAGAGTTTCATACCGTTCACCAGTGTACCGTTATCGCTGCTCCGCTATTTTAAGCATGGGTTTAAGAATTTCTGACGTTAATTGTGTTAGAATTGTGTTTGATTGTTAGAATTGTGACGTTATGGCACCCACATCTCTATTTTGAGTGAACTGGCTCTCGCTTTTTGTCCTGCGCCCTTCTGAAGGGGCTACGCATATTTACTGCGATACATAATTGCTTTGCTGACCGGTTTGTTAAACTAACTGTATCCTTTATTCCTGAGTTCAACAACAAGACTTTTTGCGATGCAAGTCAACAGACTGCGGATTTGAAAAGCAGGTTTCAATGAGGCCCGCCACTGTTTTGCAAAGCCAGCTTAACTGAGGCAAAACCCACTGATGCCCAGAAAGGCTAAACCCCTCCACCATACGACCCATTTTGAGGAAACTTTTCACTGATTCCGTTAATTGTTTCCTGGGCTTTGCCCTCTATGAACTCTGGCATAAATCTTATAGAATCTGCGAAGGCCAGTTATAACAGTTTCACCAGCCAAAATACCCCCTCGTATTAAAAAACCAACTCATTCATTATTAATCTGTAAAACGATTCAAACGAAGTACTCCCGGAAGTACTTTCCCGGAAATCACAGTTTGGGGTTATTTTTCAGCTATTAGTGGTTTGATTCATAATGTAAGAAAGAATATGATCCGCATAACGAATGAAGCAAGAAATTCCGGGTGTCCACAAAAAGCACCAGGTCCATCGTTCTTTTAGAGTGGAGACAACATCGTTATCGATATCATGGATAGCCCTACCCGTCAGAAGGCGTGCAGGCTACGCCCAGACCAGCGTCACTTGGCAGTCAACACTCAACAGTGACAGCCTGATGTTACCGAAATCTGCTTGCAGTTAGTCCGTTCAGTCCAGCAGGAGCTTCGCCGTAGAAACCATTTACCAAGATTCTGGAGAAATTTCGCAGTTTATACAAAGGAGTTGTACCTGCATGCTGGATTACTTGCACACCTGGTGCATGGAAAACGCGTGGAGTGCGGTTTTATCTCCAGTTAACCAAGGAATCATATTGGTTTACAGACTGTAACGGTCTCATCTCCAGCCGTATCTGCCGTAGTAGTTCGTGATCAAAACCAAACAACATGGATCGTGAGTTATATTTATTCATCATAATGTTGCAGTGTATCTTGAATGTTGTTTTCAGCACAAAGTGACTCGCCTCTTTGGACATCCACGTCGGCATCAAATAACGAACAGCAAATTAAGGAAGAGCACGAAGTGGATGCGGTTGATGACGCGGTTTTGGAGGACAGTCAGGCGGAACCTACATCTTGGCAGCTTGGTGGAGAAAACTCTACCTTCAGCTCTGGCAGCAAGTTGCCACCTGGAATCATTGTACCTAATGCCGACGAAATTTTCAAAATACCAGCTGGACCTGTAAAAAGAAGAGGCCGCCCTCCGGACTCACTCAAGGAAGCCCAAGGAGGAAGCAAATCTCCAAATGGTGCAAAAAGGGTATTTACAAATAACTGCAGCGTTCTTGTGCCTAACTGGATAAATTTTCGTAATTTAAGGCACAGGTAGCATTGAAATCGAAATTTGGGAGAAAAAAGAAATCGAAGCGGAAGCGTTTAACAATGACGAAAATGCGTGGAGTCACCACTAAAGTATATCGACCGGATCTCCCAACTCATCCAACTATCCCATCCGCTCACCTCACAGCTAAGGATCGTAATATGAGATTAGAGCGCTTGTTCAAGAATTCCCCAGCTCAGCTAGTCACGGAACTGCGTAATGGGAGTGTTACTGCCGGGACATTAATTAAAGATGCAGAAGAATTCCGGACCGCAATCAGAGCTCGTTTAGCTTCCGGGAAATCTCTTGATGATCTGCAATTGCAGATCGAAACCGAGCACAAAGCGCGCATTGCCGAGGAGGAAACTGCGGATAGATCTCATACTGAAAATCTATGCGCCAAAATCAAAGCTATGTACTCCGGTGTGGAAGAATCCAGCAATATATCGAGCTTGTTTATAAATGGCCCTGCGGATGAAAAACTTCGTGCTGTAATGGAGCTTGTGGGTATCCCGCTTATGGAAATGGGCCCGACTTCGGTGGAGGCTGATCGAAGAGCTGTTGAGTTTTGTGTTTCGGTCAATCTACCGCAAGATTTTGCTTCGAAAGCTCACCTTTACGAAAATCTGAATAGCACTGATCCCATTGTCACTTCCGTTGCGGTAAGGGTTATTTTTCTTGTTTTCACTATTCCCTAGATACCCTGACTTTTCAGGATTTTCCAAGAGCTATCAAATCAGAAGTCGCCCCAGTGGAGACTAAATCACCCCGCAAAGCTTGCGACTTTTTCGGACGTGTTCACCCGCGAGATCTCTTTCAACAGCTCAGTGGGAAGCTGGGGAAAAATGCGCTCCAAAGATCTGAGAAGCGTGCTGTACAGCGCGCTCGTCGGACGGCGTTTATGGAGAACTTGACGGAACAGCGAGTTGAGCGAGCTTTTTTCGACTATGTCAAAATCTGCGTCACTCAAGCGGCGCCGGCAGTTGCTGTAGAATCCCCGATATACCATCAAGCGAATCTAGATGGAATCAGTGAACCTGTTGAATTGGAGGAAAAACTGAATGAATTTGGCGAGCATTTCAGGAAGAAATGCGCCTGCCGGAATCGGGCGAAATGCGAAGAATGCAAAGATGGCTCTCCATCACGATCACTTCTTCCAACCATTTCCAACGTGACCGTCCCACCACATTCTACGATTTATGATCACTGTTTTGCCTGCTCTGCCAGTTATCCGTTCGAATTTGAGCCAGCCCACTTTGCTCATCCTGAACATCGCGCGAGCAATGAAGCATTTCAGCTGGAAACGATGCATTTGCATATGGATTTCTTGAGCACGGATGAAGAAAAGGAACTGATCAAAGCCATTAATTCTCGTAACTGGATGGAGGGCACTACTTTCCGACGTCAGGATTATGGGCCAGT
>JAQIWT010000724.1:0-15766 GCA_034696485.1 Isohypsibius dastychi
TCGTATTCGCTAGCACTTTCTCATCAAACAGCCATGGGGTAAGCTCAACACATATTCTGTTTTCAATAATGCAGTTCCGAAGTCGCGAAAACAGGTGCAGTTCGTCACTCGGCTCTGCACGCAAAGGCTCATCAGCAGATCACAATTTTCCAAAAAAGGCTGTTAAAAGAAGGTGATGAAAAATTTCGAAATTAAATCACGAAACACAGGAGAACGCCGATTTTCAAAATTAAACCTGTTCCATATACGAAATTGCCCAACCGAGTATTACAATAAGGCGAAATAAAAAATGCACAGTGAGTTCATGATGTCTTGGCATTATATAGACGGATGAAATTAATCAAATCAAATCAAATCAAATCAAATAAAATAAAATAAAACCGTCAATAACTCTTCTAGTGTCCGGCATTTTTTATGTTCTCGTTCCTCATTTTCAATGGCATTGCAAGAACATTCTCCGCATTTCCCAAGTAATTATTAAATGATCTCCTAAACAGGAGAATTTCACATTGCATGAAATTACTCGTGCTTATCCTGAAAGAAATACATCCGATCATGGCAGATATCAGTCTGGAGAACAGAGCGCCCTCCAGGTTACGCTAAACTTCGTCAGAGGGCAGCACCTCCAGCATCAAAATGCAGTAGATGGACGAATAAATCGATCTTAAACAATTCAACATCAAAATGTCTTTAGCTACGGTGTTTTAGGTGGCAGTCAATATTACATACCAATTAATACTAGCGTTTATGTATCAAAGAATACATTTGCACTGAGAAACCAGAATGGGTAGGACGAAAACTTATCAACTTTGTATACCGTATGCGGTGCTTTTAGCGGACTGGTTCCGAGCCGGACCGAGCTGAGCCGATGGCCATCGCCTCGTTAAAGAGTCCAGAAGAGGACAGACTGGAAACCTGATAAGGCCTCAATTTACACGCTTGTGTTGTGTACTTTACGTCTTTTACGGCCTGGTTCGCTTTCGTCACATTTCTCCAAAGTTATATCGCATATGTGTGTTGTGTGAAAATCTCCTCACCCGGGAAGCTACAGCACAGAGATCCACGCAAGCGCACAACTTTATTGAGCAGCATTGAGCTTGTCATCGTCTTGTCTTGGATCACTGGAGGTCCAGATGGAAATAGCTGCCATTGCATTTCATAAGGGATACTATATCACTCGGTCCTACCGAGGTTTGCTTTCGAGTTGCCTGTAATTGTAACTTCTGACCAATCAGCCTCTGCTACTCTAAGCCTCGCCAGTTGTGACGTACAAGGCGCACGTGACTAGCGGTATCTACAGCCCGACCTTGTTTACAGCACCAAAAGGGTCGGCTTGCTTGGGCTCAGTTACGCATCTTGTCCCAATTCCCAAGCCAGTGGAAGTATACCGGTACTGTTGAGACGCAGTTGAATGCGTCGTATTGCCTCACCCGCTTCCATTTTTTGTGTTTGATATTTCGTTTTTAAAACAGCCAAATCTTTCGACACTTTGAAAGTTTGAAACTGACTTGAACCAGCAAAAGGGTAATTATCTGCATCTTCTCATCTGCATGAGTGCCATGCAGATACGGCTTTTCGGCAGTTGCAAAATGTCAGCCGTAAGAGGTTACCACAATGATTTATTTGCAATGTATTTCGTTGCTATCGCATGTTTTAGAAAACTCGAATAGTGTCGACAGGTAGCTTGATGATCATTCTGATGGAAACAGTGTTGCGATTGGTAATGACCCACTTAAATGGGCTAACTCACTTCAAAACTGCTCATAATGTGTTGTTTCTGCATCCTTACCAGATCTGAGTGGATACTGATTTGAGAAAAAGGAAGTTCGATTTTAAGTGCTCTTTTGTTCAACAGTGTTTCTAACTGGCACAGATTATGGCCGATTAACTCGAAAGTTACCAAAAACGCGTTATTTTCAGAGATGAACTCATTTTGCGCGCATTTCGAGTTATCGAGTTTTTGCAGGGGTTTTTTTGGGAAACGAGAGCTGATCATGTTTCGGAGAGGATAGGGTTTTCTACTACGAGACTTCTCTCCACTTCTCAAGGTACCAGGGACCGAGTGAACTTCACGCTTTTAGCGTGAACCCGTAGGTATTTGAAATCCCAGCAAGCAGTCGGAATTGTCGAATTTGCAGTGTGATCCATTTCGTCAAATACTCCACGGCATGCGTTCTGTAAGCGAAGAAAGGAAATATTGCTTGCTAAATTAA
Organism: Isohypsibius dastychi; assembly: GCA_034696485.1. Taxonomy (NCBI): domain Eukaryota; kingdom Metazoa; phylum Tardigrada; class Eutardigrada; order Parachela; family Isohypsibiidae; genus Isohypsibius; species Isohypsibius dastychi. The sequence goes on from JAQIWT010000724.1 coordinate 2,214, forward strand.
GAACGTCATCTTGGCAGTATTCGTAATCATCCATCCTAACTATTACTCATTCCTTCGTGCCGAGACGGATAACTTTGATTGCTTGTCTGGATTCTTCGTCATACTTACTTGCCAAATTGTTGAACCTGCTGGAAAATGCTGTGTTTTTGGATGTTAAACCCTCCAGAACGCTGAGATTCCTCCAAACCCAATGTGAGTATTTCTTTTTAAAACGCTCCATTCAGATTATTGGAAAATCTGAGTCAGTGATTTATGTTTACAATTCTGCGCTTTTCAGAGATAACACTATCGGAAGTCTTGCCTTTTCGTCCGTAATTTTGCGTTGCCTCTCATCCTCGTTGCGGAATTTGTCGATTTAATTACATGCCGCCTTGAGCAGCTTTTTGTTGCCAAAGATGGAATGGATGCGGAATCCAAGACCAAAGATTATTCAGTTATTAGTTGTTTATCTCTCCTGTTGTTTCCTGATCAGCACCACAGATGCTTTCAATTTGGATTCCAGAATACCCGTCGTCAAACGAGGATCTCCACGATCTTATTTTGGCTACAGCGTAGCTGAACATTTAGAATTTACTAGAGGATCGACGAATCGAAGTCATTTACTTATTGGAGCTCCTCGGGCGAATACGACACAATCAAACAGTTACCAGCCAGGAACGGTATTTGATTGTCCAATTTCCACGAACTCCGATGACTGCAAGGAAGTTGATTTGCAAAGTTTCGCAAAGAATCCATTGTCTGAGGAAGATCCGAATGATGGATGGCTTGGTGTGTCACTTGCTTCTCGTGGTCCGGGAGGGCAAGTTGTTGCTTGTGCTCACCGCTACAAGAAGAAGGACCGCGACTCCATTTGGGGATTAGGCAAGTGTGATGTGTTTACATTATTGTTGCATTTCAAGTATCGCTTTGAGCGCAATCAAATTTATTCAGGTCACATATTTTCGCATAGCTCAATGTTGACATTTAACATGAAAGTATCTTTGAAGTTGGCCTGGTATTTTCTGCTCGAAACCGCAAACTTGGTGGTCACTTATTGCTGACTGACAAATGAGTTTGGGAAATATTGAAATAACATTTACTTTGTAGGCATGTGTCATTTGTTTACACAAGAATTAATCTACGAGGATCCGCCGTATGAACCGTGTGCCGGAATGAAAACGACCAGAGGTCATGAAGATTTTGGATTCTGTCAGGCTGGGGTTTCATCGGAACTGGCTGAAGATGGGACATTGACTGTTGGAACGCCGGGTGCTTTGAATTGGCGCGGTGGGATATTTTCCATTGCGGTTAATCGCCAAGAGGGTTTCGGTGTGGACAAGCGGTGGTTCTCTTCGGAAACAAGCGAGTACAGAGCATTCGTCAATAAAGTCTCCTACTTGGGAATGTCCGTTTCAAGCGGCTACTTTATTGGAGGCAAACACATGGTCTACATTGCTGGCGCACCAAGAGCAAATTTGACTGGCGAAGTGTTTCTTTTTCGAAAACAAGTTGATGGCACTAACCGGACATTGGAGCTGCTGGGAAAATTGGAAGGTGCAAAATATTTTCAAATGAAATAATGACTGATTGTCAGATTTGAATTTTGTTTGTTTCAGGCGAACAAGTTGCCAGTCAGTTTGGTTACTCGCTAGCATCGGTGGATTTGAACAACGATTCACTTCCTGATCTCGTTGTTGGTGCGCCTTTCTTCTTTCAAACTGAACCAGCGAGAGGCGGTGCTGTTTATATCTATATGAATAGCGAAGATGGAATTCAATATGCGCAGCCGAAAAGACTTCTGGGACCTGACCAGTCCAGTTTCGGATTCTCTATTGTTGATGGTGGCGATCTGAATTTGGATGGATTTAATGAGCTAATTATTGGCGCTCCTTACGACGGAAATGGTTCGATTTATATCTATCAGGGTTCACCCAATGGAATCGGGTCGGAACCAAGTCAGATAATCAAAGCTGCTGATTTGCCAATTCCAAATCTACGTACCCTCGGTTATTCATTGTCCGGAGGCATTGATTTGGATGGAAATGGTTATCCGGATTTACTTAGTGGAGCGTATGACTCTGATATGGCGATATTACTAAGAGCTCGGCCAGTCATCAAGGTGTTCACCGAAGTTAATGACTTGCCCAAATACGCCAACGATCCGAATCGTCCACCGCAATATTGTATTGACTCCACAACAGGGAAAAATTTGTCATGTTTTTCTTTCCGCCCATGCTTCCGGATAGCTAGCCAGTCGCTAAATAACTTCAACGGTCAAATGAGTATCGAATATAAAATTGAGGTGTGATTTTAGTTTTTATATGTTTAAATAGCAAACGTCATTCTGGTTTTGGTTTCAGGCTGAAACTTTCCAGAAAAACAACCGTATTTCATACAGCAGAGTCAAATTCCAGCAAGCCACTGACCAACAGAATCCAAATATAATCAAACGAATTGTGGTGGTAACGGCGAATAACTGGAATCGAGAACTTTGTAATACGGACATGAAAGAGGTGAACATATTTCATCTTGTGACATTGCGTTGAAATAAAGCTCGTGTTTTGTTTATTTTAAGGTCGTTCTGATTCAAGAGAGCACAAGAGATGTTTTGAATCCGATCTGGTTCAAGCTGACCTACACATTGCTCACCGAAGCTCCAAAGTTTCCGCCAGAGGGCGCTCCATTGCCCCGAATCAATGACTATCCCATTCTGGATCAGACCAATGCATCAAAGATATTTCAAGTGCAGTTCTACAAAGATTGTGGAACAAATGATATTTGTGAAAGTGATTTGCGGATATATGCCACCTTGGACCTGCAGAGAGGATTCGAAGACGATACATATGTTCTTAATCTTGGAGAAAAGAAGCAACTGTTCCTGAATTTCACGTTGCGAAATGAAAATGAAGCTGCATATCAAACCGTATTTTATGCGAAATACCCCGAGACGCTGAAATATATTGGACTTGATGACAAGAAATATTCCTGCTCCGAAACGAACATTCCGTTCTTGCTCCGGTGTGAAATCGCCAACCCATTCCCCAGAAACGGTGAAGTGAATATTAGTATGCGATTCGACTTGACTAAACTCCAGCCATTGGATCCAGAAATAACCTTTTATCTCTTTGCTAACACAACCAGTACTGCCATTTTACCAGCCCGAGATTCGCTTAATTTAACGGCGAAAGTTATCGTTCGAGCGGATATCGATATTCGTGGGGCATCCGATCCCCAGGACTTGTTCTATAGTGGATTTGTCACGGGAGCGAGTGCCGTCAAGTCGGAGGATCAAATTGGTCTTGCGGTCAACCATACCTTTGAGGTGAGTTCTCGATCGAAATTGTTAAAATGGCCAAGCCGGAAATGACCAGTATTTTAGATTCGAAATCGCGGACCAGCCGAGCCATCTTCATCCAAGGTGACGATTTATTGGCCTTTGGAAGTTGAAAATGGATATGATCATGGAAAATATCTTCTCTACTTGCTGGAAGCACCCATTGTAAGTCAACGTTCTGTTTTTCGTAGTTTCTAAACACAGTCGTGAATTTATTTATCCTTTTCGGAATTTTCTGAACTATATTTTGAATTATATTTTCTTCGACTTTGAATTCTTTTTGTTTTTGCAGACGGACGGTCCGGTTGTTTGCCAGTTGGATGCAAAGTATATCAATCCCGCCGGCGTTACTGTAAGAAAACAAACGATAGATACCGTGACCTTTGTGACGAGAGGTTGTTTCATATAGCGTACTGCTAGCAGCATGAGGCGCATGGCGGAAGTTCCTGGCAGTTTATTTTCCGCAGTGAATGACTCCGTCGGTATCGAAACTGATCCGCCATCTAAGCGAACTAAACGAGAAAAGATTGTTCAGCATGAAGAACGGGTCGTGGAAAATAAACGAATCAAAGTCGTACGAATGGTAAAATATTCATGTAACGATGAAAATGGTGAAGCTCTTCAAGACGGTGATTGTAAATTTAGGAATGCGACCGAGGCACAGCGAAGTGTGTCGAGATCGTCTGCCATATTCGCCAGCTCAGTCGCGACCAACCGGTTGTCATCACAATTCGGGCACGTCTCTGGAACAGTACTTTCGTCGAGGTGAGTTTGTCTGTTAACGTATCATCCTTCATCATTAACCGACTATTCCCAGGACTATCGGGATATTGATGCGATTGAAATCAAGTCTCGTGCGCAAGTTGAAGTGAATACTCCGTATCCAGTTGAAGATCCACAGGGGAATAACATAGTCTCCATTCTCACCCGTGTCCGACCGGATGTCAGCCTAATTTCCGAAACGGCCGGCATACCATGGTGGGCTTGGTTAATAGCTGTTCTGCTGGGATTACTTCTTCTGGCTTTCCTGATATTTTGTTTGTACAAATGCGGGTTCTTCAAACGGAATCGCGGAGGCGCTGCCCCCACGACTCCAAGAAGGCAGACGCCGAGTGACGATGTGGATGAGTTTGAAAGCGCTCCAATGGCTCGGTGAGCTCAGTGAGCACATGACTGCTCAATTTGTAATATCTTCCTGACCTAATTTGCCTAAATTTGAGTTTTCTCATTTTTCTGTTACAAAGTGTTGGTACGTTTCAGTTTTAATGCAGCTATTGTTTTGAGACGTTTGTATTAATTGGTGCAGCTACTGCCTATGCGTTGTCGTTTTATCGTTTTTAACCCACGTTTTTTGTAGTTTCAAAATTGATTTTGTTCGAGAATGCAATATAAACCAGAGGAGATTGCTTCGACGGTTTTATAGCTACATTTTAATCACTTATTAGGAGTACCACCAAACGAACCACTTCAGCAAAACGTATAATAATTTAAAACACTATTAGGTGTCACGCGAATATCGAACATCGATTAACTTATTAGACTTTTTCCAACTTTTCTTCTCGACACGAGCCATGAAGAAAATCAGAGCTTGTTTAGTAATTGGGTCGATTATTATAACCTCTGTTACTGTTGTTGACCTGGTAAGGATCGGGTCTTGACCATGCGTCATTCGGATTATAAGTATCTTTGTCGTAGTCATCTGATGTATCTTGCACCAGCTGTGACTGCGTGGAATAATATCCATTATTGTTTGTCTGATAATCCGCGGTATCATCCACAGCCCCGTAGCCTCCTTTAATAGCTGAAATTTTCATAAAATTTAAACTTTGGTTTTTTTTCGACGAGCCAGGAAATAATCAATCCAAGCTTCACCTGCAAAGCCGTTATTTGGCAGAGCCGGCATGCCGTCTTCTCCAGCTGGTGGATCAGCCCAGGGCTGCTTTTCACCAGACGCAAATATTCCATAAAATATCACCCCACAAATATGAATGACAGCAGCTATCAAAAACACTTTCTCCCACTCCTCCGCTGTCTGTAAACAAATATTAAATTGATTAAAATTTGATTCGAAAATCGGATGATTATAATGAATTCACTTGATGAGTCGTGAGGCTCTCCGTGACAATCGGACACATCAAGCCGGAAAGGGTACCAACACCGTTCGAAAAGCCCATTAAAATGCTGGCATATCGTGGAGCAATGTCCAAGTGATTGACATTAAAACCTGATAAACAAAAAAATGAGTGGCATTTTGCCAGCCCCAGTTTTATGGGAGAACATTAAAAGCGAACCGGAAATTGCGAATCCACTGCACCCCACTGCTACGATTAACGCAGTTATAGCAACAGCTTGGTTCCGGGAATAAGCCACCACTAGCAAAAAAATGGCCTCGCCGCCAAATCCTAAAAAGTTTCGGTCAGGTTTTTCAAATCATCCATTGTTGAAATTTTATTCACCTCCACAATTGAAGACCTTTCGTACTGTAGTCGTACTCCAGTATTTCTTCCGTAACCAATCAGCTAATGCTCCTCCAAACGGCACAATTGCTGACATGAGTAGATGAGGTAATGCACCCAGTGTTCCCGACTGAATAAAAGGTTCGAGGGTGAAACGTCCAATTATCGTAATGAAAACGGTTTCGCCAACCGCCGAATACCTACCGCGGAGATTTTGTAACCGAAAACGTTATTGAAATAGAGTGGTTGGCTGATTAGAAGCAAGTAAAACGTCCAGCTGCGGCAGAAATTTGCGACTACGATCGCCCAGACCGGCATTGAGGTGAAAAACTTTCTCCAAGGAGTCATCGCGAAACTCTGCAGATTAAATGAAGCCGTAAATAAATTTCCGAATTTCTGAAATAATATAATTCACCAGTGGCTTGATTGAGAATCCTTGTCCTTCTCCGATGCTTTCTTCGATATAAATTCTCTCCGCTTGACTGATTGTCGGGTGGGTTGACGGTTTTTCGAAGCAGAAGAAATGCCAGAGAATATACCACGTTGCCCCAATCACTCCTGATAATAACAAAAAAATTAAAATCAAAAGCCCGTTTCAGAAATATAATAAATAAATATAATGTCTAATATATCATAGCCAACATTTCCAGTAAATTTGTTTTATCCGAATCCAAAGGTCTTTATTAGGTGAATGGTTCCCAATCTATTTAAATCCAGTATGTGGTATTCATACCATAGAAATAAAAGCATGCTTGCCATCCGATGTATTCCGTCAGAATTCCAGAAAGCGGTAATCCCAAAACAGCACCAGCATAAGATCCACAGAAAGCAATCGTAGCTAGCCGACTTCTTTCCATCGGCGGCGCCCACCAGCGCCATATCCCGTGACATGCCGGATATGTGACTCCCTGGATAGCAGACGCATTTTGCGAATTACTCTGGCAATAACAGATGCTTTTGAAGGAAATACCTCCACTAATCCTTGTAGAATTTTGATAATCATCACTACACCGAAATGCATCTTTGCAGCCGCGGGGATGAAAAGATTCATCAGGGATGATGCGAGAATGGCAATCCCAAACACACTGAATTGATTTCACGTTAATGAGGTAGACTCATCTCGTTTTGTCATGTTGAACATACCGATTTGCTGGCCAGCGACTAGAAAACACTATTTAAAGATGACATTCATTCACCGTCAAAAATTGTTACCTCGCCATATAGCCTCCTGGGATCTGGGTAATAAGATATCTAAAAATAAACGCATTCTCAAGTTGATGCTTTCATATTATTCCTCAAACCTCCATACCCCCAGAAGAAAGAACTCTCGACAATGCCCGTGGTCTGGGCGTCCCAATCAAATTCTGGTTTCTGAAAATAAAGCGAATTGTAATAGATATTTAATTGATTGATGACATGGTAGGCTCGATTACCAGAACAGCGCCGGTTACTGTGGATATAGTTTTATTGCTGACCATTGCGATAATGGCGACCCCCATATTGCACCGGATGCCAAAAAGGATCAGAAATCCAAGACTGCTTAAGAACGCCACAGTATAACGTTTACTGAAAACAGAAAACTTCATTTTATTTGAGTCACACTTTTCACAATTTTAAACTACAACCACCAATATCATGGCAAAAGTTTTCAAATTCAGGAACTTCTAAAACAAATTCAGAGCTGTTTAACATATTCTGCATTCAACACTAATACTGAAAAATTTGAAAGCATGTTTGATATACTTTTTTACTTACCTCATACTTCTGCAACATGTACACCAGGTCGGACATTCGGGTACAACCAACATTCGTTTCTGTTGAGCAATTTGTTCGTCGGTATAAATATAATTCGGACCACGATAGTGTAAGGGAGCGTCTTCATCCAGCTCGTCGTCTTTAAGCAAAGTTTTCTCATCCTGCTTCTTTCCAAGGAGCCTGCAAGGAGATTTAATGAAAGTCCACACAAAAACCAACCCAAACGGCACTGCTGAATACAGAGTATTCTGAAAGCCTTGAGAATAAAAGGTGCTCTCTAGCGTGTGAGTACAACCATCGGTTTCTTCTAAACGTCATCGCAAAATGCTCGAATTTAAATTGTAAAGACTATAAGAATAGATGACGTGAGATATGTCAGCAGGATGAGTAACTTTAACAAAACTTTTTGGAAATTCTATTTGAGGTACATTTTGGAAATCACGCACAGCTTCTCCCAGTTTTTCCGAACGATGCATGAGATTTTATAAGATGCACATAGAATTTCCCTTGTTATAGGCAAAAACTGATGGTCCATTTACAAGCTCTTCACTGATCTTCGATTAATATCACAGAAACCGGCACGAGAATCAAACAAAATTTACCACTATGTAAACTTTGAATTTTTATTCTTTCTCGAGTAATTGTCAATCTAAACCGACAGTCCCTCTTGATAATTCATCAATATTTTGCTGACAAAAAATCACTTTTCAAATGATGATATTTTGAAAAGCAAAGAAATATCATAAGAAACAACAAAGGCAATTGATCTTTTCTAAAACAAAACCTGGCTTCGTCAACCGGGCACTACTTGTGTGAATCTTCTGTTCTTTCTTCAGCGCGGCAACAAAAGAAATACTTCTGATGGCGGTCAGCTGTTAAGTAAATTTCAAGTCAATCCATTAAGATTATGTCGCAGTAATCTAATTTAGAAACTTCCAGATCTTCCATTCAAGAAGAAGAAAAGAACACTATGACAGTCTATCGTATTAACGGTCCATTTTCTCGTAAATCAATATCGATGACAGTTCAGAATCTTCTCGTACTGAACTCCATTTTGAAGTGCAATCTCTAATTATTCCCGGGCCACAAAACATGTTTTGCATTTTTTTCTATTCCATCGATTGGGCGGGAATGAGTGTGTGCCAAAAGTCCCATCATGTGTCTGATAATATGCAATATTCGGGATTAGATAAAATATGACGAGAAAGCAATCAGCATTTCATATCGATAGAGGTGGAGTAGAAATGGGAGCGAGAGCTTTTATGCCATCATGACGCCGATGCTCGACGGCGTTTCCGGTCGAAACAATGCTTCAACGCCAAATAGACCATATTGCTTTTGACTGAATATTTCCCTACCAAGCTCTTTGTCCACACAACACACACCAGGGGCTTTCAACTCTTGCTGATCCAATAATTCTTTCCCAATTTCGACGCCCAAGCTACTCCAACGGCGTCACTGTCAACACATTTATCCCAGAAAAATCACCACATTACACCACCCTGCATATTTATTCGAGCAATGTTGGATCAAACCGTAATATTTGTGCAGCGTCAGAGGTCACCGGAAAACATGTTTCTGAATAAATTCTGACACTCAGACCGTTGCAAGCACTCATCGCAAAAATCATCCCGATATTAATGGATCTGTAAAACAGGTATTATGCAGGAGAGTCGATTAGAGACCCTCTCACCTGAAAATTTTTGAGCCACATCAATATTGACCAAGACATTCCCCCTTGTACAGAAAATAAACAATCTTAATGCCCTACATTCTGATTTCACAAAACACGTTTCTAATCCATTGATGTCAAGCTTATATTTCAAAAAAGGGAATATTTGTCCACGTTATAGTCATACAGTAGACTGTGAATTAAAGATGTTGAGAAACAATCATTTTGACGAGGGGAGCGAGTCCATCAAGTGGGAACTTTGAGTGTTGTTATTCCACATGGAGACAGATTATTGCTTGCATATTACGCTTTTAAAAGCGGCTTTCAATGAGAACGTTCAGCCTAAATAGTTAATAACGGCCCTTGACGTTGGATCTGGAGAGCTGCAGATATATGCAATCTTTAACTGGGGAGAATTATGCATAACGACAAAATATAAAAAAGGTCAGTTAAACTAACGTTTAGAATTCAACTTATTTTCCACACTTAATCCAAAGAGTGTTAAATAAAACGAGTTCACAAATGGCAGACGATGATGGTGCAGCAAAAAGTGTCAGCACTCTTGGCACCCCAGAGGTTTGCGTGGAAAAATCTCCGTCAAGATCGCTTGCTTTCTGGCGAACGCTTGAAATCAAGCTCAAAATTTTGGCATTAGAAAATGGATTTCGAAAACGATGTGTCACAGTCTCTACAGCAGAACATTTTTGTACAAAGCCATGATTTACAGGAGTTGGCCGAAATCAGCGCCAGATTCATCGGGCTGTCAAAGTTGCATTATGATTGTATGTCATCAATGCCAGTTTAACTTTGGGATTAACTAGCTTGATAAAGAGTTGGTGGCACGCGGAAGCCGGAAGAGGAGGTCGAATATGTTGGGAGCTCCCTGCTTGGAACCTGGCGTGCTCGTTTTCTATTGTAGCTCCGGCAAAGCCAGCCATGCGAATGATGCCGAGCAAAGAGATGATCACTGCTCAGCTCGATGCCCGAAAAGAGATTTGAGGTTCGCACAGCTTTGTATTTTTTCATTCCCCTTCGTCGGACTTATCAAACTTATCCCACCGCAAAAAGGCCAAAGATTAATCTGAATCGAATGAAAGCCGCCCGGGATTGGATTTTCCAACTAAATTCCTCACTGCGATGTATCTTCGCTTTTGCAGAAAAAATGTCACCCCTTGCCACAGACAGTGACATGTTCTGCGCACTAAATTTTGATCAAAAATGGCCATACGTAAAAATACAATACCCAGTCGAATAAACTGTACAGCGATATTCAGAAACTGTTGTTTCCAGAAAGATACGCTAAATAACTTACGCCATCAGCTCGCTCGATATTCTTCGTTAAAAACGGTTGCATTTTCCAGAGGCACGCGCTGCCACAGTAAACAGGAAAAGTGGATGCACCGAACAGTACAAAAGTGTTTTACCAAATAAAATATAATCAGTTCAAATTTATGAAGAAAGTTCGCAATCTGAACCAATGTCAATAAGTAGATCGTAAATGGTGGAGTACGGATTTTGGAATGAAACTAAAGATATTCTTGAAAGGTCACCACAATTTCTCGCAAAAATCGCGTACCAACTATGTACCTTTACAATATTCCCTTTCAGAACTCAGTATTTTATAGCCTTGCTACGAACAACAACAATGAAGGGAAAAAATGCTGAAATAAAATGGTAGGAGGGGAAGAAGTCGGAAATTATATAGTGCTTGTAGTGCTATCGCGGGTAATTGTACTCATTTCCGTCAACGAATTAGAAACGACATGAATGTCTTGGAGGCTGTCACGCTACACTAGCTTTTACCACCTTACCGTTTAGAATAAATTAACGAGAATGGCAAGTTTGATTACTCTGACGGAAGAGGGGAAAACGATCAGCTCGGAAGGCATGTCGTAATCCAAATGCACAAAAAAACAGTTGTTTCATCGTTCAACAAATGACCATGAGGTTACAATCATTTTCCACTATACCTAGGAAAACGAATTTCTTATTTATTATAATTCGTTCAAAACTCGAAGTCTACGCTAGAGATATTATTCAAAAGTTGCGTGCGCTTTTGTTTTTCAATATTTTTCAACAGACCGAAAGCACAAAACAACGGTCGGATATTGCAAAGTTATGGGCCGCTTTTCCCACAGCGGATAACGAACGAAAAGACGGAATATGTAATTCAACTCACCTTTTGATCCGATACTTTGCATTTTGTCCCATGTCCTTCGAACTGGAAATTATCCGATCCTTCATACTGCCAAAATTCCCGCCAGATCCTCCGCCATAGCCGCCATGAGACTGATAACCTCTGTTGCCGTAAGATGAGTCCAGCTCCACAAAATCCGTCATTTTGAACTCACGGCCTCAAAATCTTAATATACCAACTTCACTCTCAAGATAACCGGGACAGGAGATCCACGGAAGTCCAAAAGGTCACCAATTATCGAAACGCGTTGGCATTTAATATTCTGATTTTCAAATGTCCCTCAGATTGAAAACTTCGAAGGCCAGTAATCAAAGGGAACACGTGAAAATACCACGTTGGCTGGATGGGTTCTTCCCAGCGGCCGGATTACAGAGGATGGACTAGATGAGTTCTTCTCCTGACGTTCATCGAAGGCCTGCTTTTCGCTTGATAAAAGAAACAGTGTTTATGTATCAGGGGTGCTTGGCTGGGTTCCCTATTCCCAGTATGATATGGCGCATTCAGTCCGTCCAATGCCGAAAGCTTTTCTTCTCCCTTTTTGCAAAGCGGCTTGTATGCTGTTGTTTGGAAAATGTGGACCTGCCTCCATTTCCGCTTGCCGTCGGCAATAACATTCACCCAAAAAGGAGAAATAATACTAGATCTCGTTCAACAATATTCCAGTCGTATTTACCGCCGCATCAAGCACTAGCGAGTAAAGCTGCGTGATCGCAAACAAACTACTCATACGCTCAGTTTCTTGGTCACTTCCCTTTTCTGACATACAGTTCTTACTCGAATTTAGTAAAAAAAACTTAACCAAACCAGAACCTTCCCTGGAGAATTTCTGGCTGTCTAATTTTGAATTTCTGACGAGGGCGTTTCCAAAAATTTTAAAGCATAGCTCTACAATCTAACTAAGAAAGTACAGTACCAAAGTGGATTATTTGCCGACAGCAGTTGTCCTATTTATTGAAATAGTCCGGGTCGCCCAGAAAAATCAAACAATGTCTCAAAGTTTCGCGGAATGCAAGTACACAATAGACTGTGAATTCATTTCCGGGATAATTTTAGTCGAGAGGAAAGGATGTTTTTTTCTGGCTGACGTCGGACATGTCGGCGCAAATTTAGTCAGCAGGACTTGTAGGCCCCTTGCCGGCGAGACAGGGAGCGGAGCGTGCTCATCACAATGGCCTTTTCGCCATTTCCGAAATCTCTTTTTATCTCGCTAGCTGGCACTTTATCTTTTACGCATTCACTATCAATCATCTTCCATCTCACATTACGCCACATGCGCGGATACTGATAGTATATGATAGCTCTCTGCATACAAAGCCTAGTGGACGTCCTTTCGCTCGAGTTTCCCATGGCGTGATCTGATCACTGAAAACAGTTTGTTAGTTAATAAACTAATGCATTTTCCACCCCTTCTACTAGCTCCGATCGCATCGTAATTGAATATCAATCACCCTCCAACAAAAGAATGCAAAGGTCATAACGGAGCAGAAAAACCTCTTCTCTGAAATGCCTTCTATTTTAACAACCGGAGGAGGTCGCTCAAAGAAATGTATGCGAGCCAATTTTGCGAAAACGGGGTCAGGTGTGCGATGCGAGGGATTACTTTCCTCAAAAACTGTGACATGAAAGCTCCTGTATGAAATGCCCAGGGAAACGGATCGAGCCAAATTAGATGGGATGACATTCCATGCGGTGAGGGAATTCCTGGTCTATGTACTAATCTTATAAGAACCTCAGTGAAATTGAAAAGTAGGCCCCGGCTGATGGAAAAAAGGAAAGCAAGGAATACTATTATAATCCATTTAGAAAAACGAGTGGAAAAGGATACTATCGAGTTCCGGATGAAAATATAGTTTTTTCTTCTATACAAAAGTAGTTTGTTCAGAAAAATAAATTACAAAGGTTCTTCAATGAATAACAAAATGTATGAAATTATCGATGATGCACGACCTTTACTCTGTGCACAGCGAACTGTTTGGTTCTGTTCAGAATGAACGCTCAACGCAAATATTCATCTCGGAACCTTCGCGTTCCTTGTCCACAGATGGCGCCAATCAACCTCTCGTGGTAAAAGTAACAACGTGATCTACCAGGAGAATTCAATATTCGAACAATGCTGTTTACAGCTTCTTAATTCGAACAATGCGATTTCTCAGTCGGTAT
>JAQIWT010000725.1:0-15745 GCA_034696485.1 Isohypsibius dastychi
GGCTGGACTAGTGCGTAGCGAAAAATCGAAAAAATGGATTTAGCCTCCCGAAGTTTTGAACCTCGGCACACCACTGGGAGGGCTAATTAGTCGGTTTGGATGTACCACTTCAGACTCGCTGACATTTGTGACAACTACAGGGAATAGACTTTCCTCGTTTGTGACCTCATTTTCGTCCTCTGTGGTGTAACTTATGGTGAGACCTCTACGGTTCACCAGACAGCCTGTGTAGGGGGAGACACAAAAATCCACGGCAATAGAAGAGCTGCTGCTTTTCAGTGAGAATTTGAGGTCTCCGTCAGAATGTCGCTTTAAGGTGACTGGACGTCCCATATGATTTCTGGCGAACCCAAAAAGCTGATTTTTACATGTTTTATGGTATACTTTTCTGTGTACATCTTCATTCCTTCCTGGTTTCATTGTTCTGATCATCCTGTTTGTACTCTTGCAAATAAATCCGTAGCAGGAGAGAAGAATATCTACCAATTGCTAATTGACGTGTGATTGCTCTTGACCGATAATAAATTGAGTGGTCAGCAGTCAAAGCGGAGAACGGGTCCGGACCAAACTGGCTCTCACTGACTGGTCAGCGAGAGAAATTGAATGAGGGCAGATGTAGCAATTGTTATCTCCAGAGCAGAGGTCTCCAATCTATTTCAGATCGCCGTCGATCTATCCGATCTAAGTACGATCTATCGATCTATTTAGATCGAAACGTAGATCAAAACGGGCAGATAGCTTAGATCATAAATTAGATCATAATTTGGGATAAATTAAATCGTTTTTTGATCAAAAATAAATCAAAATCGCTCGATTTTTGAGTTTTTTGTTACCTAATTTGGCTATTTTCGTTCATTTTCTGTAAGCCCGAACAAGCTGCATGCAGCTTGCTGTAGTGGTTGGTATTTCACAATCAATCAGCCCCCAATTTAGAGCTCCAGACTCAGGGCAGAATTGTGATACTACTTTAATTTTCTGAAATTTTTAATAAAATTCTAAATTAGTACTTAGATCGAAAAAACAGATAGATCGAATCGCTTTTTTGAAATTAGATATAGATCGTGGAGATAAATCGCTTTGAAAAAATCCGATAGATCTTAACTTAGATCAGCCGAATTTGACATAGATGGAGACCTCTGCTCCAGAGCAAGAATTCTCTCAGTGTAAATTCATTTTAAATTCAGTTTGTGGAAGGTATTTTTGTTGCGCTACGGCAAAATGAACATTCGGTACTTGCGCGCAAAAGCCCGCGTGCGGATAAAAATTGTAAAATTTAGTAACCGAGAAAAGTGACTTTGAAATCATAAATCAGGTTTCATGCTTCAGAAAACATCTGAAATTTAAAATTCGAATAATCGGGCCGTAAGCTTTTGTTAATTAAATTTAGCTCGCTAAAAAGAGATGTTAACCAGCGGAAAGCTGTAATTACATGAATTAAGAATGCGATCGGCGACAAAATGTTGATTTGTGACCAAATAACTGCGTGCTCGCACAAACCTCTAAAATGTTTCTGAAACTTATTGTTTCGATTATTCGATGATGTCCTCAAGATAACCTCAACATCAGCATGTCAGAAACTGAATTTTAGTTTTGGGTTAGAGCGTTTAATGAAATCGTGAACAATGGCACTCAGTTTTTTTAACTCGATTGTTTGACCTGCTGCTACTGATTCATTGTTCTACTGGAATAAGGCAGAATAAGACTGAATTTTACACAGAAACACGACAACGGCAGAGTCGACATTTTCGACATGTCTGCGCCGCTGACTCTGCAGTACGACTGCTGACGTCAGGCAGCTTTCCTCGCTCGCTTGGCATTTGGGACGAACTGGCTGAGGACGTCGCATTGTGGGATTCGCATTGTGGAAAACAAAGGTTTGTTCCGCCACAGAGAAGTGTCAAAGTTCGACCAACTGTGCGAACTTGGATAACCAGATATCCAAAGTTACGTCAACTACATCTGGGATCCGCAGGATCTGCCGAAAAGTCGAAATGAGCATCTGATTCATCCTGATCGCACTACGGCATGCCATCCGTTGTTCTGCGGCCTTTCTTCGTGAAATCTGAAATTTCCAGATTCAAAACCAGCAGAGAAATGTTACAAACCACGAACATGAGCAGTTTCTGTTCATCGACAGGCTGACAATCGAAGTGATTTCTGAAGTCTCGTTAAATTATCGATACTTGCCCCTGGACCCCAACTTGATCCATGTGATTCGTGAACTACTGGTAATCCTCGAACCAAATACGACTGCGCTAACCAGGTTCTTCAGAGAGTTTGGTACGGGTATTGTAGTGAAAGTTTGCTGGGCGATTTCCGTATCGAACGCACTGCTCTGAGCGCAACTGACTTATTTAATTTGCTGATTGAATCCAGCACGCTGGGCACAGCGGATACCCAATATGGATCCTATAGGACATTCCAAATTCACGTCATGCAAGCTATTATGGAAAACCGGTCACAGTCGATTGACCAACGGGCCGTCATCCCTCGCCAGAAAACGATCGTTCATCTTTCGACCAAAAGCATCCCATACTTTGTCAGTGTGGAGCGACTCCCAAACACTGAAAACAATGAAACGTGTGAGCCCCTTCAAACAGCTGTGAACTTCAAACGTCTCCAAAAAAACATGGAGGAAGGGCTGGAAGAATTCAGAATTCAACGACTTCGACTACTACAGAATCGGTTGATGCAGATGTCAGAACCGACTGAGAACATCTGACCCGTTGGAACGTATGGAATAATGGAAGCCAAAGCGGGATGTCCAGTGGGGGAGTGGCATAAGGGTGCCCGTTATCAAGAGCTCGAAGACACTATCCTAATGCACCTGAACTTCAATGGTTTTAGGACTCAAACAAGGAGTACGAGGAATTCGAATGGTGAGATTCTGCTTGAAAACAAAACTATTCGCTTTAAACGAGTCGGAATGGCCTGCTGGTTCGTATTTTCTATTCAAGAGTATGATTGCCCACGTGGTTTCTCTGCAAGTCATGTTGACATGGATGATGAAAATATTCGTTATCGGAATGCTGCATCTGGGACTTAGCCGGATGGATCGCACACTGTGGGTCATCATCCTCTACAGTGAATTCTTTTTAGCCGTTTCGTTTACGAAATGGTTACTATTGCAGTCAAATGTTTCCTTATCTTTCTTCACATGGAGAATCCGGCCTGCGTCCTTCATTTACAATCTCTTAAATTTCAGAAACATTTTGATGAATAGAGAGTGGGTTGGCTGATGTTTATCACGCTGAATGAGCGTAGGCATACATAATCAGAATCATTTCTAATCAGAATCATCTCTTCACTCGGCTCAAGACTGGAGAGACAGAAAAGCATCGCCTCGGGGCTTTGAATTGTCTCGAAGGTTTTGCAACTCAACACTGCAATTCAGTCGTTTCATTTTCAGCTTTCTGCTTTTCCTCCAGACTTCCCCGCTCTTACTTTGGATTACTCTCCTTCCCATCCTGATGATTTATTTGCTTCATGTTTCCACTACGCTCTAAACCAGCTCTCTTGCTTCGTTTGCTGGAAGGGTTTTAGTTGCTTAACTTTGGATTACTCGCATTTTTTATTCCGTGGCGTAGAACAACACACTCATGTGGACAAACTTCTGATGCTTTCTTCTTGCTGACGACGGGTTTCCCTTTCTTCTCAGCTCGTAGTCAACCAGTCCACTTGTTACCGGTCCAACAATTGACAGGTTCAATCCGTTTGGGTGGCGTCGTAATACGCGGCATATTTCCGAAAAAAATTGACCTGCTGAAGAACATCAACAGATCGATGTCACGCTATCGCGCGTACCGATACGATTCTCAGGCAAATAACCAACTAATCAACCCAATCAGTCTTACTGATATCATTTTAAAAACATTATAATAACTTTATGGAAACGGCGACCCAGTTGGCGAATAAGGAAATTGAAAATTTCAGAGATGAGCCAAGTGAAATCGCTAAATCACAAAATGGCCCGATCTGAAGCTCTTTTTCACTTCATCTTGTTTGCGATCGACCAGGTCAAACACATGTCAAGCCGCATCATTCATTTCGGCACCCGCTTCGAGGCAGCTGGTGACATTGGAATTATAAATTACGTGCTCGGTCACATAACATCAGCGCTGGATACTGCGTGCGAGCTTTCAGAAAAGCAACGTCGTACATTGGTTCTGTTGTCCGATACTCCAAAAATTATTATAATGACGTTGATTTCAACCAGTAGGATAAGACCAATTGAAAAAAGACCAGCGGGATGAGACCAGTAAGATAGGAAGTTTTTTTTAAGAATTCTGTAGACTCACAAGCAAACCTCGGGAACCCGCACGTTCGAAAAAAATAACTAAAGAGTGCAAAAGATAGGGTTTTTTTCGCTGATAATTAGCTTACCGATCACTCGGTTGATTTCAGGCGCTGGAGCGGACTTGGCATTTGCACGACTTCGAATAGCACAGTTTAGAGTGCGTTAGCCCCGCCAGTTTACGTTGGTAAACCCCGAGTCCTTTCTTCCCTTTTTTGCCCGCTCCAGCGCCCGAAATCAACCGAGTGATCGGTAAGCTAATTATCAGCGCAAAAAATCCAATCTTTTGCACTGTTTGGTTATTTTCTTCGAACGTGCGGGTTCCCGAGGTTTGCTTGTCAGTATGTAGAGTCGTAATGGCTTGCCGAATTGATGTTGTGATTTTGGTGAAGAATCAAGGTTCTGAGCTTGTGAGCCCTGGGTTGCTATGATGATTCTGAGCTTAGGATTGCCCGACTATATTTCTTCAATCGAGAGCATGCGTAGGGTGGTTCTTTATCTGGTCGCCTTCATAAATAACCGAATATGATATTCTGAGCTCGTGATCCAGAGGAAGTGAAAGAACGGTTCTATTGTGAATATCTCGATGATGTTCGATTGATTCTGTGCTTGCGTAGCTATCCTTATTTCTGTCCCTTGTTGCTGCTTGAGTATCATGTCTGAAGGTGACTTATGGACTTCGATATTTTCCAGTTTTCTGGGTGTCCACTGCTTTACCTTTACCCGTTTGATCATCATTCTGAGGGAACTACCAAGAAAATGCTTAGGGCGTTTTTATGTCAATCGTATAAAGTGCATAGCCTTATCAAACCTTAGATAGGAGCGGAATACAAAATAGTTTTTCTTTAGCCTCTTCGCAGTTTCTGTTAAATGTCAGCCACGTTTTCGTTCTTAGCGTTCCTGACCTTACTAGCTTCGACACTTGGACAGCAGAACAGCAGCACGAACCTTAGAGTGGTCACGGTCGCGATAAGAACCGTCCAGAAAATAACCACGATTTAAGTTCCAACAAGTCATCCACTTTGTTCTTCAGAATGACCCTTAAGTCGTGTCTGGCGTAGACGGGCAACTCAGCGGATTAATCATTGATCTGCCCAATCTAATCGCTCCAATCGCCGGATTTATATGGTTTCCCTCAATCCAATGGCAAATGGAACGGGCTTGTTGGTAGCCTTATTGATGGGGTTAGTCAGGTTCACAACTAGTTTGTATGAAGTCGTCCAGTAAATGAGTTGTTTTTTAGTCCGCCGACATCGCCGCTGCAGATATGTGCATCACATCAGCTCGCGAGGCCGTTATCGACTTCGTATTACCTTATGTACAAAGCAACACAAGGGGACTCAGGACTGCTAACCTGGCACTTGCCGTACCTTTGGGTGAGTTTAGGAGTCAATAGTTGCTGCACTTGTCAAAATCCTTCTTAACTAGGATCTTCTATGCTGAGACGGATATCTGTTCAATGGTTGAAATCCATGAGTCTGAAAAGCTTTTGAAACTGCTTTTAAGATACCCCTTTTAAACCGTAACTATTCAAAAGGTTGCGAGTAACAACTTAGCAAGATGGGATGTACCGATAAAAATAAGTTGCATCTCATGCGACGTCTTTCTGGCAAAACAGAACAAGTGCAAACCAGTGAGCAATATGATCGCCGCAATCACCAGACTGCCTGAGGAGGGGGAGACACAAATCCACGACGATAGTCGAGCTGCTGCTTTTCAGTGATGAACTGAGGTCTTCGTCAAAATGTCGCTTTAGTACTTCTAGAAGGTTAGACGAAGTATGTTTACAACAGAGAACCCTCAGAATATTGATAACTAACCAACGTAGTTTTCTCCACCTAGAATCATTCTCAGTTAGGTGAAAGTAGAAAACTTCATAAGCTGGTCTTAAACTTTCCTAGTTTTTTGTATTTGATGACGTCACAAATAAAGTTTAGGTCTTTCACAACTCGCCCACCGATAATTTTCGCATAATCCCATGGTCGAACGTCAAATCCCAGCGTCAAACTTTTTCGATCAGTTCAATGCAACATTTGTGCAGTTTGAACTTGGACATTCTCATTGCACACACACGATCAGCCACAAGAGCAAACGACAAATCAACGCCTTGGCTGAGGTAGATCAGCCATTTATTCACTACATTAGAACAATCTCATCTCGAACAAACGAAGACGAATGAACTTTTTCCAGCCTGTTACATGTTTCTTTGTTGACAATCTCAGATCTGACGATGACGTTTGGGTAAGTGATGGCAGTGTTGAGTTGTCTGGTCGATTTCCAGATTTTATCACATCTGTCCGGTCTGGAACAGATTCTATGAATCGAATTCCCCCATTCTGCTGTACACCAGATTTGTCGGTCATTAATTCTTTTCCATGCTTCCGTGGAAACTGCTCGTAGGCATCTAAAGTCAATGTTCGCCATGGACGAATAAAATTAGGCACCACACTTTCGTGTCCAGACTGAGAGAAAAGATCACTGGGTAGAGTTAATCCGTACACAAGTTAGGTGGTAGCTTGCCTAGCTGTGTCTGCTTTTTATGGATACATGGCAGGAGAATTTGGTGTAGGAGTGACAAGCAAGCTGTTTACAATTTACATTCAGTTGCCGCCCTGATTCATGAGCAAGCTTGGCCAAACAGTTCTAATTATAGCACACGTGGTTGCAATGTTTAATTCTGTCGTGAATCTCTTTCATGATGGTTATATGAAGCGGTTGTAAGGCGCAGATATTCAGGAGAGGTTATTAGTTAAAATGGAATCACGAAGCAGTCGGGAAATGATCGCATGGCCAGGATTTTATGATCTGCCGGATGAGATATTTGTGATGATACTACAAAGGATAGATTCTGTTAAGCTTCAGCAACTAAAGAGGTGAGCTTGTTGAAAGGCGAGAACATATACCGATATTAAAAGTTTCGAATTTGTGTTGGTTCGCGAAATATTTTCATTGGAAGCACACCGACTCATTCCTGAATCGCTCATTTATTTGTGGCACGAGACTCCATGTCAATTATATTTTGAATTCGAAATAGATCCAATAAATACTGGTCGGTTCTGCGGTATATCATACGTGCTCTGAGGTTCGAAGGATAGAAGGGGGGGGGGAGGAGAGCGGAATGATGTCCAACTCAGATTCTGGGCTAACAAACGGTTATCGATGAAACTGGCAGAGGAAAAAAACTGGGTTTTTGACAAAGGTTTGTTTCGGAATTCCTTCTCCCCCTACCCCACGGCAAATATGTGATCATATGCCTCTCCAATCTTTTCAGGAAATGTTATTCTCTTTGTGGGTCGACACGATCTTCCCATGATACTGAGTATTTGTTCTGCACCTTGGAATGGGCAACATTATCTCCTGGCAAGTCCGTCTTGTTTTTGTTTTCTTTTAAATGGCAAAAGACATATTACGAATTAGTAACCGCTTTTTCAAACTCCTCGATTTCTTCAACCTAGGGTCCTTAAACACCCTTTTGTTGAACCGTTCGAGGTTCACAAACCCCGTTTTTTCTAACCCAACCGTTTTTCTGAACCGGTTTTCTGACCCCTGCACTCCACAAACCCCGGGTAACATAGGAGCTCTCATGTGACTTTGTGCTGCAAATCCTGTTTACTCATGGTTGTTCTGCGCCAAGCAGAGTAGTGTGAGCTCAACCGTTTGAATCAGTGAGCCCCGCTAACCAAATCCGCGCCACTTTTTTCCCGAAAAACGAAAAAGGGAATGTTTCCCTTCTTTCGTTCTCTACTCAGAGGCTCGTAATTAACCGTGCCACTGTAAGGGCAGGTATCACCACAGAAGGACCTTTACCCGATGACATTTTTCCTCCAAAAACAGAAGCAGTTTCTGTTTAACCCACAAAATAAGGGAGAAAAAAGTTGGATACTGAGACACAGCAGGTAGAGCGTGGTTGAGAATTGACTGTTACAATCCTGAAGATCTGTCTGCATGGCATCTGTCGGCCAGAAAACATGATTATAAATATTACAGGGTTTGTTCGAAGTGGGCACACCTTCTCGAGTCTGCTCCTTTCACGAAGGAACTGCTGTTACACATGCCCTTCACCGACCACACGCTTAAGGACGGTGGATTAGTTGAAGAAGATCCTGAATTTGAAAACATAGTTCTGGACAAGCTTCTGACCAGCTCTGTAAAGAAGCTTGTTTGTATTCGGGCCCGGCACCGTTACCGAGACTCGCACGGAAACCAACTATCTCCCTGCCTGGCTACGGAAAGATCCATGCATTCCATTTGTAGTATGCTTTTCCGGCACTCAAATTGGAACAATATAGGAGAATTAGTACTCATCGATATGCCCCTCACTGTCTCTCTATATTTCCCATTTGGATTTATAGTTGACTTCTACATGTGGAATAATTCACCGAATCGCCCAGATTTCCGGCTTTTGTCACTCGTAGATTGTTATATTGACATTTTATGCTGGTTGGGATTCAGGATCATTACCAACTGTCACCGATCAAACATCTGGCTTGAAACAGAGTACTTCAAGGTCTCCTGCAAGCAGGAGAAAATGACGAATGATTGTCTTAAAATTCAGCCGATTTTGCAAATGATCGAAAAGTCTTTACATGAATCTCCAGAATGCTCCACGTATCACCGTGCAAATGTCATCACTCAGCTGAGCGATTGGGAACAAAAACTGGCCGCAGAAGCAAGTGATTTCGTGCAGATTTAGTAAGAAAGTTGGCCAAATGTTCATCTGTGGTTAAATAAATAGTGTTTTTTCAGCTCGCGGACCCACAACGAAGAGATTGACGGTGACATCTCGGGTCTTCCTCGCTTGACAAAGGAGTTGATTCGTAGACTGGATGGCAGAGATGGACGTTTCCGAAGCACCTATCAGAAAGTGTGGTTATAAACGTTATGTGCCAACACGGCACCGCTGCCAGCAGAGCCGTAGAAAATGTAATATGCTGGACGTGTGAATAAGCCCTACGGCAGTTATGGCAAAATTTCCCTATCGGAACAACGCAATAGCTGAATGGAGACACTGTGGTAACTCCTTCCCATATGGACATGGGTACAACCCCGAAGTGAAGATGTTTGTTTCCAAGACATGTGTTGAACTACCTTTTCAAGCCATTTCTGGGGTGTGAAACCTAAACCGGCAAAGCTCGAGTAACAGCTCTCACTTTTTGAAAGGGGATCAAACACAGCGAGGACCCTAATCATTCCATGTGGATTGCCCACTTTGTTGTGCCACAGCATGCTACCCCTGCTTTCGGTCCAGTTTGATGCAACATCCAATTTGGTATAATGCGGCCCTAACAGCAAGAGCAATTCGACTTGTTTGCCAATTCATATTTTCATCTCACAGACAAGTCGATTGAGGTTTTTGATGTGAAAAAAAGCGTGGCATTTTTCCCTGTTTGACAAGAATCGTACGCAATGTGCATCGTCTGGGAACGACGCCCGGTATTCTGGTAGGCCAGAACATGTCATAATTATCGAGAAGAATAGCAATGGTCACACTCTGTTATTCATCTGGCTAATTCACAAAATCAGTTACTTCGTTACTAAAATGATCCTGACGTAAACAAAAGAGCAGACGACAGCATATGGAATTATGAACTAAAATTATCATTTGGAATTGACGATTACAATCTGGAAAGTTCGACTCAGCCACATACAAATCAATCAGTCAGTGACGCTTTGAGAGCCGAGACAACATTTGCACCAAGAGTTTTCTTTGACCTTTCGAGGCTTCTTTTCATCCCGCAATCGCTTCACTACCAGGTCCAAGTAATATGGGCCAGGTCGGCCGTGGAGTTCTTTTATGGCATCTATAGCCACAGCAGCCGAGGTAAACTTCATCTCACTAAAATGGGAAACGTCCGTCTAAGCATATTTCAAGGTTTAAGGGAACCTTACACTTCAATGAATTGGGTTGCCACCGCAAGGTATGGTTTATACGACTTTGCTTTTCCCATTTTTGGTATCTCCTTGAAATTTCGAGTCAATTTCCTGAAATATTCCTTGAAAAAAGAATGTAGATCATGAAACGGAAGTGGTTCAAACAACTTACCCAATCGTGTTTCACGTTTTGCACGCGAAATCCATGCATTCCATCTTTGACGGTCAATAAAGATCTAGCTTCCTCGTCTGAGATTAAACCTATCAATGCCGTAAAATAAGAATTGGGCAGTTGCGTTGACTGACTGTGGGTCTCACCAGGACTAGCCATTGAATTGTCAGGAATCCGCAGCAGAGATCTCCCTGGAAAATATGATTCCAACAACTCCTGCGAACAAGCATCCCCATTCCATCCAATGGAAAGCATAGCAGCTGGTAGATTTGAAAGCTGAGCAGGATCTCCACTGAAAATCATGCACAACACATCAGGATTCGCCTTTCCCGAATTCTCTTTCCATCCATGGGCCAAATCAACAACAGACATCATCCGATCACGGTAAGTTAGCGAAATCCCGAAGACTGCTGCCTTATTGAAACTGTCGAAGTCGACTTTCTCGATCCAGGCATTTTCCAGTATAATTTTCCGACATCCTGATGAAAGAGTTACTCGTTTTTCCGATTTATCGACAGAGAAGTTCAAATCCAGAGTACATGTAGATGTTCCTATTCCTGCGAATCCAACTTTAAAAGTATACGAATCGACCACTGGATACTGCACCGAACGCCTAATAGATCTTCTGTCATCATAATCCATTTGAGATACTGAGCACAAAACGGATACAATACTGGCAGAAAAAGCAGGATGTCTGGTCAAATACGCACAGACTTCTTTAATTGCCACCACGGATAAATCACTGCTCGCTTCGTTCTGCCTCGGTCTGTGTCAGCCCGTATTTTGCACCTCAGTCTACCACGGTCATTGTACACTCCCTGCCTGTCAGTCAAAACGGTCAGCACCGTTAGCGATCGTTCACTTGCACTGGAACCACCTGTAGCGGACGCACCCAATTCAGCAATTCGGCAATATTGCATGGTGAAAGAACAGAATGGCAAACCAAAGAAGGCAACGATCCAGAATCAATTCCATGACTTTTAGATAATACATGTCCACACGTACACACGTTATGAAAGCTTGTTAAGAAGTCACTTTTCTAAAAACGATCACAAGCCGGAAGATGACTGCATATATTCTTCATCCTGCCTTTCTGACCACACGGAACCTTTTCAGCTACGTATACACAAATACAGTGATTGCAAAACTCTGTTGGTAACTGTAAAAGAATTGTCGTTAAAAGAACCTTAAAAGAACCTTCGTCTTTCGGTTGATGCCTAATCAGCTGACTACAATCAAGTCAATGTAATAAAATGCCTAGCGTTGGTCATCCATTTTCTCGGGTGGTGCTTGAACAGTCTGCAAATAGATTAGGCGTTGTTCGCGTGATAGGCTCGACGGTCGGATGTAGAATTCCAGTTGTAAAACGTAAGGCGACTATGGGTTAGTGATTTTTTCCGAACGAGAAATCAAAAGCATACGAGAAATGACGGGGGGGGGGGGGTGTAATATTACCAGCGAAAGAACGGTGTCAAGTATCTGTTTTTTTAAAATCATGGTTTGAATATCTAACCGTTCTCAAAGCGCTGAATCTTCGCAAGTCTAAGATTAAAGTCCTTGTAGAAACGAGTTTACTTTGACCAATGCATTAGCGGGCTTCCCGGGTTCAGCGACACCCTCACTGCTGAAGGCTGGCAGGAAATTTTGCAAGAGTTCGTTTTATGAAGCTTCATCCATGCAAATATTCAGATTAAAATTGCCGAACTGAAGATCACGTACCTAAAATTGAAAGGAGAAAGAGATTTCTGGAGAAAGTTGCCCGAACTCTGGAGGACAACTTGCTTTTTAGTTTACCGTCAAGTTTCGACTAAAGGTTCCACCAGAACCGGTCTCGATGAGCTTGTTGCAGTTGCACAGTGGCGTATTGCTCACGCTAGTTTTTGGTTCTACATCTTTAGGTGATAACGTATCTAAACGTCACAATATATCTGCGGTGGCGTAAAGAGCTCATACTGATTTCTTGATGAGCCTGATGATAGGTTTAAACAACGGTGCACAGCAAGAAATACAGTAATCTCAAATGGAAACGGTGACTTAACAAAGCACAGGGAGCAAAATGGAAATCACAGCAGCAACCAGCGACTGTCCCAAAACAGCACAGCAATGTGAATACGAACGCAGTGCTCTCTAGAAATGGTTTGCAGAAAACGTTTACAGCATTGGATCAAAGGCTAACAGCAACCAAACTTGCTGCTTCAAAAAAAAGAACTCTGTTCTCCTGCTTCGCGGAATTCAAATGCATCAGTATACGATCCACATTTGACTCTTTATTTTGCTTCGTTTCTGCATCCAGCTAACAGGAACTCATCATACACATCATAAGCCTCGTCAAACTACTGGAAACTACGCATTCGCCAACATTCAGGTCTAATTGCCAGGTACTTTGGAAATCGTACGCCGTATTTAAAAACTTCGAGGGCTAACTGCCATAACGTCACGTCACGGGCAACACGTTTGTCACATCAAATTGTTACTTCATCCGGCGAGGTCATTAAAAAGGCAACCGAACAGCAAACCACTGATTCATTTCCAAAGTTGTCAGATACCGTACTCAATCAAAATTCAGACTCTGGAAACTTTTCTGAATTCTGAATATTTGTTCACGTCTACTGGACATTTTCTGGTCGATGTATGTACCGTTTGTCTGATTGTCACAAAACGACACTCTACAACAGTAAAACCTGGTTTTCTCTTTCGTTCATTCAAAGTTCGAGCGAGTTCACCTCATCTTCCAGATCGTGGACTTCTCGCATAAAAAGCTCCGTCATCTCGACCGTCGAAATCAGCGAGGAGAATGTCTCACGGTAGCTGGCGACATACTTGTATGCCGTCCTCACAGACTCGCCATTCCGTGCATTTTGGAACATAAGCTCATCCGTCTGAACAAACGCTCGATCTAACCGGCAAACAATGTATTGATATCCTTCTGGATAACTCCCGTCTTCATGATTATGTCGATATCTGGACGCTGTGTATGATGTTGGCCAGGATCTCCAGGATTCGCTTGGTTCACGAAGTTCGCGGGAGATTGTTGGTGGTTAGACGAGTGTACTCTTTTCGGAAACCGTCGACGTATTCTTCACGATCAACCAACTCGGCATGGAGGCTTGAGGGGGTCTGCTTGCAACCACGGACCTCTCCACGGAGCCTGTCAACATAGTTCTCAAAGCGCCGAAAAAGTTGAGTTCTGCGTTGTAAATTGTTCGAATTAAAAAATATAGTTATTCAGTAAATTTGAGTCAAGAAACAAATGAAATATCCAGGTCCCCTTTGTACTTTGGGATCTTCGTTTAAAGGACAAGTATTCCGAAAATTTTTGTACCGGATTTTTGTTTTGAGATTTTTGGAAGCTTCAAAAATCTCAAATCTATTACGGCTGCCAACTGAAGATACGCTCTCATCCTTAAGTTCTCCATACAGTAATTTCAAATACAATATTAGATCAGATTGTGAGCGGAGAAGGGCACTACAACAAGAAAGCAAAGTGTGGGATTTTATGTCAGCCGGGAATTTTTTGACGAACCATCCTTCTGTGACCACATAATAATCCACTCTCTGCGACCTTTCCGGCCCATTAGAGGTCCATCCAGCCGGTCCAAATCCCTAAGAGCGGAAAATCTCTCTAATACGTCGCAAATATGAGAAAGAAGATGTTCCTGTATTTTGGTGTGGATACCTGTCAGCCGAAAACCGCGACTGGTTCCGAGGTATCAACCCATTGGTTCGTTGAGTGAAGGCCATTTTCCACCTGGCCACTCGATTCTATCAGCCCATCTTTCAATCATTCAGTTCGCCCTCTGTTTCATCATGTTGAAAATGTAAGTGCTAGATTAACATGTCAGCCCGACTGTCGCCAGATGAGTTGATACAGACAGAGCCAACTCGCGTATTGAACGACCGGTTCAAAAAGAACTTGGGGCAGCGGTGTTTCAAAAATAACTCGAGCTGTATGTGAACGCCTGTCAATGGGCTCGCCAATGACCTTTCAAAGCGAAATCTGCAGCAAGAACACATGTGGCCACGTTTGTACACGACTCAAAAAATTACCTAACAGAAATTCCTGGGCCCCATAACCCGTGGGACGGTGTAGCACCAGTGGGACGCTGTAGCACCAGTGGTATCACTATTAAAGGCATATGTTTCGGTGCCACACTGTAGCACCGGTGGGACGCTGTAGCACCAGTGGTACCAACGTGACAGACTCTTGTTTCCGTGCTACACTGTCGCACCGGTGGGACACTGTAGCACCAGTGGTACCAACGTGACAGACTTGTGTTTCCGTGCTACACTGTCGCACCGGTGGGACACTGTAGCACCCGTGGCACCGTCGTAACAAGCCTGTGTTTCCGTGCTACACTGTCGCACCAGTGGGACGATGTAGCACCAGTCGTACCATTGTGACAGACTGGTACGACTGGTGCGACAGTGTAGCACGGAAACAAGAGTCTGTCACGTTGGTACCACTGGTGCTACATCGTCCCACTGGTGCGACAGTTTAGCACGGAAACACAAGTCTATCACGTTGGTACCACTGGTGCTACATCGTCCCACTGGTGCGACAGTGTAGCACGGAAACAAGAGTCTGTCACGTTAATACCACTGGTGCTACAGCGTCCCACTTGTGCCATGCTCCCACTGTGCCCAGAAATGCTTCTGGTTTTTTCACGATGTGTACAAAACGTGCCATACCGTAATGTCCGAATTAGAAGCCCGGGCTACAATTCTTTCGAAGCTCCCGGATTTGGGCTTCTATTTCGGACTGGGCTTCAATTTCGGGGGGGGGGGCTTTTATTTCAAACGAAGGAAAAAATAAGGAACGCCGGTTTTATTTTTCTTATAATTGAAAGGAAATTAGGATTTTCCGACGACCGACAATTGAATTCCCCAGCATTTCCCTGATGTAATTCTCCGTCAACGCATTATTCATCCAGGTTGTCCCTTCGTATTTGATCACCAACTCTCCACGAAATTAACATACGTTGCGTCGTATCCGCGTACTCAACGAACGTATCATTTCACAGGCATTTTATAGTAGCCCATGGGCTTCTATTCCGGGGGGGCTTCTATTTCAAAGGAACAGCCTGAAATTGGGCTTCTATTACGGACTGGGCTTCTATTACGGGGGGGGCTTCTAATTCGGACATTACGGTATCTAAGCAAGAAGGAGCTTTTTTCACGAAAACACAAGAAAGATTACAAGTAAAATATTCCCAGTTGAAAACTTTCTTCAACTGTGTTTCTGGGTTTCCTGTGTTCCCTGTTCCATGCCGACATGGGTGGCATACTGTACGTCACACATTCCATCTAGGGTACCCTTGGTTTGGTTCAGATCGGTCCAAACCATGGTGCGTTTCGTGGTTCATAAATTTCCAACCCATGGTTTGGGTATTCCATTCCGTGCCACGGCA
>JAQIWT010000726.1:0-15730 GCA_034696485.1 Isohypsibius dastychi
TTTTCATGAAGATTGTAAGAGCAGCCATATCCGTCGGAGACGACTGGTCCGTATCCCATAAAAGTGCGTTCATCAGTAGTTGGCACCTGCAAATAAGAACCAAATGCATATAAGATTTATCTGCATACTTGCATTGGGGGAAAGCAGTTTCATTGTCTAAACGGGAAAATCACTTATTAAATAACTAAATTACTATAATATATCACTATGAATTATTATATTACTCATCATATCAAATACAATAAATTACTAAATATTCGAGAAGTAAAATTATGGTGAATAATTTTTGAGTGGTCGATAAAAAACTTTGCCCGCTCACGTTTGTGATGTGAATTTAATCCTCTATCTTGATCTTTAGAAGTAACTTTTCAATATTTTAATTTAAAAACTTCGACATTTTGGGTAATATCAAAGTTATGTATGGTATGTATGGTAAAACTAGAAAGCTAGAAAATTTGGACAGTACAAAAGAAAAAGATCAGAAAAGTGGAAAAAAAGATCAACAAAATGTGTTTTTTCCCGAGTTATTTCTATGTCTTCTGCCGATTTAAACTGCTCCTTTTCTGGTGATGAATTTACCTGGCTGGTCGACAGCGCGAAATAATTGAACTTTTTGAAATTGTCATCCGCGAAAACATCCGGCATGTGTCCAGTGGTTTCAATTCCAATTTCACGAAGAGCGATGAAATAATTGTCGACACCTTGTCCACGAATAGCCTATATATTTAATATCACGTTATTATTTTTCCCCAATCAAATTCACATTTCAGATTTCCAACAAACTATCATCTGAGAGTTCAATGCACGTCAAACTTGAAAACAAATACCTTATTCATAACATCTGTTTGTTTCTCCATCGCCGCTCGAAAAAGTCTTCGCATTTCATCCCGACTGATCCCATTGTGGGTCATCGCTTGAACCCATGTTTTCGCCTCCTTCGTCGCAGCACGAATGACATCCACTCGACCGTAATTAAAACGACGAATCGAAGCGGATTCATAAGTAGCAACGAGATGCCCATGTGACCTTTTGAGAAAAACAGTCAACAATGATGCACTCCTACTTAGTGGGAAGTTTCACGTACTTGTAATAAGCCAGCTGCAATGCCAGCTGAACGAAGCAGTCCGGACTCATTTTGTGATTTTTCGGCACATTTTTACCGAATAAATCGAAGCGATAAACTCGCAGTTCCAAATCGCCGGCCAAACTGGAACAAAACAAAAATGAACGTCATAAACAGCAAAAATAAAAAATATTGATTGCATGAATTAACAATAATGATTGCCTGAATCTAAATATCTTCACGAAACCAATGTTATAAAACTCAAATCCAAAAACCGTATGACTGCGGGCTAAATTTTTCATAAATTGTCTTTCCAGACCACGGACCATCTTTTTGTTGAAATCCGGTTGAGCGGACTAATCTCAGGTTTTATGCACGATTTCCTGCAGTTTATTTTGTTTTTCGGAGAACAGGAACTTATTCTTACCGGTCAATTGCGGTGCACGTCTCATCAAGAATATCCAATAATTCGGGAGATAACGACCACATGAGATGTTTTGGTCGCGTGGTAATTTCGCCATTCTCTGCATGTCCGTTGATTGATTTGGCCAATTTAGTTCTCCAAGTTGATCTTCAAAATATAAAATCAAAAAAGACTTAATAAAACGCAAAGAAATTATTTAAATAACTTACGCTTTATTAAGAGCAAATTCGATCATGGCGACAACCGGGATGCCCTCAGCCGTTGAATGCTCGTAATTCAATCCGCAATATCCCGCGCGATTAATGATCAATTGCACCGGTTTCTCGAACCATCGATTTCTGCTGTGGGCAGTTGAGCCCCCTCCGTGAATCATCTGCGAAATTGGACATTCTGGTCAAACTGGGTTAAATTATTTTTCCGCCTGATGATTACCTCATGCAAAGTAGTGGTCTCCTCGTTAACGTCAATATCGCTCATAACTTGGCATTCGTCATCCAAACAAAGAATGAACAAGCTGCTTTCTATGCTCGCTAAGGATTTGGCATTTGTAGCGTCTGTAAAGTGGACCATTATCTGGGAGTCAGTCTGGATGCATGGAATTATGTAAGTAAATTGTCAAGAATTTTATTCTCGAGGAAAAAATTTGTGCGTGGAAATATTTGGGTAATAACTGTTTGCTAGTTCAGGATTAAATTAGGGCGGAGAAGGTTATTTTCTCTGAATGGCTATAATCAATCAGTATTTGTAAAAGCATGCCAAAAATTATTAAGTAAGATATTATTGTGTAAAAATTTGCACTGAAAATTCAGAAATAATTTAATATTCAGTCAAGATTGAAAATTATTCCAGTTACTTTCCGTGAAATTTCCGTTTCAAACAGCGCAAAATTGAGGGGGAGTTCCCTCACTCATTTGTGATTTATCTAACTCGTTCTCATTATTTGGAACAACTTTATGAAACAAAAATACTTGGATTTATTTTCAAACAATTGTGCTTGGTACACTATTATTTGGATTATTTTCTGATTATCAAAACATTTAGATTATTAAATCTTGTGAATCCTCATTGGAATTGTCACTCTTCATTCACTAGCAAAAAGGGCGATGCTCGTCAGGAACTCCGTACGTTGTAGATAAATGACCGGATCAATTCCTGACCGCTGCTGAATGTCTTGCGAGTTACTGAACGTAAATATCGAATGTCTGGGCACGAACGCAGGGAATATCGTACTGAGTTCCTGAACAGTAGTTATACGAATTCCTGACTAAGAACCATGTGGACTTCTAGTGGAGTCCCGGAAAAAAACATTTGAACCGATCATTGACCTCTGTATAATACTGAACTTATGTATTTCCTTATCTTCTTGTTTTGAAAATGGGGACGGAAGAATCTGTTCCTATGTGTGCTGTGCCTGTGATTTGTGAAAAACATTTCCCAGAATCCGTTCTGTTAATTGTTAATTCCTGTGTCTGTGATAAGATCTGTCTGGCATTCAACCCATGCCAGTCAAGAACCCTTCCAAGGTTCCCAATCCCAACCCTGCTAAAGAATTCAATAAGACACCAATAAGATCGCGTTGTCGGTTTTCCCAGCTTTGATGGAGGATGCAAGGCAATACCAACTCATCAGGTCAGAAAACGGTCAGGTAGTTTCCAATAATATCTTGATGCAGTCTTATTTCAGATCAATTTCTTTGTTTTAGTAAGATCGCAACCAATGTCCAAATATTTAGTACATAATTTTGTAAATGATATATTATTTTACTCATTATCAAGTTATCAAATATTGGGGTCGGGTAATCCTGATCTCGGAATATTGTTTTGAACTGGCGCCCATAACACTGCGACGTTTCCTCTTGATTCTACTAATTATTATCTGTGATGAAAACCCCTTCCCCCCAAATCTCCTCACCCCCAAGCAAATCTCAACAAATATTTTCTAAGTCCGAGTTCCTGACGAAAGGATGACGCCCAAAACCTGGTGTATTCTTGATCTGAGGGTATTCCTGTTCTGAAACGTACTCGATTCCGCGATTTTGCAAAAAGAGGCGTGCCCGTACAGATCAGTAATTCGTTTTACTAGTGTTCTTTTGTCTTTCTTAACGTCTATGTCTAGTCAATGTATGCATATAATCACGGAAAATCTGCGATTCATATAATATTTTTATCCCAGAAACGAATTATATCTTTCAACTTTGTTTTGTGTTTCAGAACGAAGGTTTATTTGAATTATTACCATCAACAAGGAGCTCATGTGTTTGTCCCCATCGTCGCCGGTCAAGTGTGGTGAATATGCCAACCGGAAGTTCTGGATGTTCACTGCTATTCTCAACGATCCATTGGAGTTCCTGCGCTAATTGCTCGGCAGATCGCGTAGTGCCGTCCTGGAAAACCGTCAGCTGGAAGTATTGGCCTTTTGTGGCTACAATGCAGTGCTCCGAGTCAGTGAAACGAATGCGCTCATCTTGAAGCACTCCTGGCCGGCGGTAAGTGAGGAACATGTTATTGTATTGTTTCATACAAAGCGGCTCGTTATTGCGTGTGTATTGCTGGGCGATGCCTTCGGCGTCGATTAACAATTTATATTCAATCATCCCGGGAATGACTTCCGCCGCAAACCTAAAATTAGGAAAATACTCAGATTTCGTGCTCTACTTTACATGAAAATAATTATTTCCTACCGAAGCCATTCTTTCTCGCTGGCGAAATTCTGCTTTGGTAATACCATTCCGGGATTCGAGTTGACCGGAAGAGAAAGTCCCATCCGGAAGTACATGTCATTCAGCCAGTAATCATAGGCCTGAAATGAGAGAAAAATTTATACACGTAGAATTTGTTAGGGATCATCAGATGTTTAATTTAAAATAGGTAAAGTCACAAAATACAATTAGGCTGTTTTTCTTTAGCTCACTGTCAAATGTTGCCAAAATAATGACGGAAACTGGGAGAACATCAATCAAAATTAGACCAGGTCAAGAATTTGTAAATAATATTCAATGTTAATAAAATCTGTACCGCGGTAACTGGCTTTCCAAGATTCAAATTTAATAACTGCCACAAGCGTTTAAATGCCATGGCATCGTAATTTCGACAAGACTCGTGACTGGAGACAACGATAAGGTTGAATACCTGTGTTAATTCTATATTGTTTTCAGGGTTCATCGAAAGCTTGAAATTCTGAAAAGTGACAGTGAATCTTTCAATTCAGTTCTGCGCTGCAGAAATACAGTTGGGTCAATACTTTGATTCATCGAAATTCTCAAACTAGGAGCAAATTATTCAAATTCTGATCTCAGAAAAATAATTAAAACCGCGACGACTGTGCGTTCAGCGGAAATTACTGATTTCATGGTCATTTTGATTACAGTTTCAAGAAGGGTATCAATTTTCGTATATTGAGTGGACGTTCGATTTTTCCAATAATTTACCAACCAAAATTGTGGAAAAGAGATCCATATATTTAATCGATGCACACCATGAGACTGAATTTCCACGAACAGGAAAATGAGTAAAATCGAAATTCCGTCCCAGTCACTCATCCAAACTCTTCCCCTCAAATTTATACGGAAATTCATTAATGGCCAACAAGGGAAATTAGCTACTGCCAAGAAGTAAAGCCACCGAGATTAAGGAAACAAAGCCGATCGGTCACATTTCAAATCCCCTTGACAAATCTTCCCAAGGGAGCCATCGGATAACTTGTCCCAGTCAGAGTCGGCACAAAACTGCGCCTGCAAGCCAGATACTTGGGATTAACGACTTACTTACCCAATTATCCGCATGTTCCGCAAACTCCTCCAATTTCGAGTGTAATTGCTGACCGAGTCCGCCATTTGCCGTAAACTTCTCCGAAAGGTCACGGGCATGCTCCCAGTCTTCGGTTGAGACAATGGCGCTTAAATCGTCCAGATATCGCTGAAAACATTCCTTCTGCGATGGAACCGGCAGCTTGGGGGGAATTTCGTAGCGGCTAATTGACATGATTGGGGAAAGTGTCAATGCGCCGAAAAGTCGTCCGCCGACTGCGAAAATGAACCAATCGTTTATGTCGAGGTTGACAAGTCGCGGGTCGGTTCAAGTGCGGCCAAAAAAGCAGCGTGCTTCGGGTAAACGCAAAGAAATCAGTGTGGTAGGAAATTCAAAGTTGAGCGATTATAAAGGGGGGACGCGCCTATGTTAGAATTAGCTTAAGGAACTTGCTTGAGTTTTTCTTCCTTTCTTCCTTCGATTGCTTCTTTCCCAATCCAGGAACATCTTCAGGGACGGCGTCTTGCTCTCTTTGGCTGTCGAATATTGCTGCAGCTGTGCTTACGTCTTCCTTCGACTCAACCGGAAGCGTGGTGAGGCGAGCCGGTCGATGTTTGAGCTTCGTGCAAAAAGTGACCTTTTTCTAATCAACCCCTTCAAGGCGTCATAACGAACTTCTTCCACCGTGTGATTGCAGTGATCTTTTGATAAAAAACCATAAAAAAATGGGAGAATGCAAAATACTGAAAAAATTGCTGTAGAGGCGATTTGTCTGATGAGTGAATTTGATCCCTGAACCAATTAAAAACAAACACATTCAAAACAAATTGAGTATCTTGACACAGTTCTGCATATATCTTTATAATCAAACTCAAAAATATAATTAATAATTAAAATATAATCAAAATATAATTTTCTGACTGAAAATATTTAGTTAAATCCCAGTCGAATTCGAAAAATTGACTTCATTCAGAAATGATCCCTTAATACTTAAAAACACCAACAAGCGATTTCTGAATTACATTAAAAATTAGCGAATGTAATTTGATTCGTTTGGCTCGCCATAAAAAAGCCGGCATGTCAGAACTGGTTGGCAGACAAGGACCTTGACGAAAATGGGGCCGGATCAGCTTGGTTGCTCTTGGTTTCTGCCACTGATTGGTTTTCTCCATTGACAAGTTTGCAAATGATTTTCGTCCCAACAGGGACTGTGTACACTAGTCATTAGTGAGGAAGGCGGAGGATCTTAGCCGGCGGGCTACGCGCTTGCCCATCAAATTTACACAAGATTCTGCGGCTTCATTTCATCGATTTCCGGTGGCCGGCGAACTTGAGAAGAAATGCTTGTCGAGCGCTCATTGCCGGAAACTCTTTTGAATAGCAGAATTGCTCATTTTCACAGAACCACTTAAAACTCACCCCCATCAATTCTCTCTGCTCACCGGAAAAAATATTTTTCCACTTGGACAGACAGCTAAAAGAACGTGACCTTTTGGTTAATCAACTGTTTCAATTTTTTCTCAAAATACGGGTGCGGCAGAAAGGCGTTGTTTTTTCCGCTAACGAATTTATCAAACATGTTAGCAACTTGACCGAAATCGGAGGTTAAATTGAAGAAGGCAACATAGAGCATTGACTATTAGCGGGGCCGTTTGCGGTTGTTAACGATTTAGTGCGTTCGCCCCTAATCTGCTTCATTGCTCCCTTTTTAGCCCCCTGTCCGCTACTCTCCCAACCGGAAACTGGACGGCCGGGGTATGCAGCTGCGTGCATCATCAAAATGGATGAGCTTGATTGAGTAGCGGAATATAAAATCAACCCTACTCTAATCTGGGAATTTTCTAGTCCGGGAAAAACACATGAGACCCAGTATATTGTTATTGTTTCGCCAAAACAGACCCCCTCAAATTGACGTCACAACTGTTTGACTAATTCCGCTGATCATTTTCGAACTTTTGAACGTTTGTCCAAGACATTTTCCATGACGCAAGTTCGTCGATCGATGGTTTTTGCTCGCGCTCCAAAAAACATTTTCTTCCGGTTTTGTGGAAGATGTTTTCTGAAGGATCAGATAACACGACTTGTCCATCAAAAAAACCGGCTATGACGTTCTTCGGCTTGACACTTGCACTTGGTTCTGATGTGCGGCAAAGCAAGTTTGCCAAATAATCTAAATGGATTGAGTGGAGGAAAATCAATTCACCTCTTTTAGGAGGAGAATGGAAGGAAGATGATGTTTACCGAACAGTATCTTTCTGACATTTCTGACCTCAATTACGCTCGTTATTTCAACCTGTAACATGTGTTTGAGAAGACGGCAGTTCAAATATGAGTTTCCAGGAACAGACGTCTATCTGTCGCTCACACGAGGAACAGACACTATTCACGATTTTTTTGCAAAATACCCGCACGCAGATGATTTTGGAAAATCATTGGAGTCACAAATATGCCTGGAAAAAACTCAAGGAATTTTTTATAATCTGTTTCCAGCGTGTACAGACCATTCGCCGAAAATTTCGGCGAAAACTGATTTTTGAAAGCGCGACACTTTGCCGAATGAAAACTGCTTTTCGCCGAAGAGACCTTTCGCCGAATTCCAAAACACTAAATTTTGGCCGACAGGACACTTTGCCGAATCGAAAATCACTTTTTTTTCGCCGAAACGACATTTTGCTGAATGTGATAAATTAGGAGGCAAGAACGGTCCGAGTGACAATTTCGTTCACTTGTCCTTCCGGCTATATGTTTTTACCCCGAGCTAATTTCTGGACCCCTGGTTATGGATTCAGATTCAGCGTATTTTTCTGATACAGAAAACATGATTTGTTTGGGGACATATTCTTCCGCCGGAAGTCAGCTTTACTGGTGAAACAGCGGGGGTTTACATTCCAAAACGAGTTTCGGGCGGACCGGGGGTTTCGGGAGTTGGGGGGCTCGGGGGGCGAGCGGGGGTTGCGGGGGCGGAGCCCCTGCATGGTTCTGGGTTTCGGGGGGTGCGGGGGTGCGTC
Source organism: Isohypsibius dastychi (assembly GCA_034696485.1). Lineage (NCBI taxonomy): Eukaryota > Metazoa > Tardigrada > Eutardigrada > Parachela > Isohypsibiidae > Isohypsibius > Isohypsibius dastychi. The sequence goes on from JAQIWT010000726.1 coordinate 8,242, forward strand.
TTGAACTTCACGTTTGATGTTGCTTGAATCGTGAAACTTTTAGTTTAGTTTTTTAATTTTTGATTCTCCCTTGTCCCTTGGCTCAGACGTCTGAACGATATAAAAAGTGTACAGTATCATTCGAACCTTTTCGAACCAGAAAAACCTCTTCGGTAGAATGGCCCTTCGGCAAAGTGTACTATGAGGCGAAATGTCCTTTCGACAAAATGTCCTATTCGGCGAAATGTCATGTCGGCAAAAAATGATTCGGCGAAAAGTTCATTCGGCTAAAAAAATCGGCAAAATGTCTTTTCGGCAAATCGTCGTTTCGGCGAATCAAGGCAGTACCACCAGAACTGGAAAGTTTTACCTTTCCGTTTACCCATGAGCTGCTCGCGAAGTCCGTATAGCGGTACGCGCTACCTTATTTCAACCGCTTCGCCCAGGTTGCCCAACCACGTTGAATCTGCTTACTGGTATTTTGCTTAGCTTCTTTGCCATCCTTTCTTGATTCACTCGATACTCGACAGCTCATGTAGTGGACACGATCCACTCAAAACCTCGAGTTGAACCATAAAACTCTGAGCCCCAGCACTATCTATCGCCAAGCATTGGCATACTGATAGACCTCTGCTGAATGAGGAGACCAACTCCAGTCAGGAGTCCTGATGTACATCATGGCAGGATTTAATTAATTAAAACATCTGTTTCCAAGCAGTGATCACTTTTTCCATCATCAATCTACGTCTCGGTGAAATAGCAAAAGAATTCACGACGTGTCGGATGATCGCTGCCTCCGGTCAGAACTAGGTAGAGGACTTCATTATTTATGGACACACGGAATCGCCATTTGAGCTATTTTTCTTGCAATCACCAAGAACCTCCTTTTCAAGGTACTGACCGAATATCAAATTCAACGAATACCGTGGAATGTCAAAGTCGTCTTTTCTCGAAAATTTCGCAAACTTCGGCTAGATGCTCGGTGCCCGATGCAATAATTCCCAAACTCCTATCATGAAGTTCTTGCTTTTGAGCGGCATCCTTCCACATCCGCACATCCTTCCACTTCCGCATCCTTCCGGCATCCTTCCACCCCGATATCTGGACGTTCTACACCGCAACTAGAAACAGAATAAGCGTTCAACCGGAAGTCAACCGCAGATCATTTGTACGACCTAAATTTTCGCGGAGAGATTTTCGCGAAAAACACAAATTCAAAATTCAAAGTCCTCATTCACTTTCGGACACGTTTCACTTCCTCAAAATATAAAATTGATTAAAGATTCATCCGAATTCGCTGAGCTAATTGTATTCTCCTGGAGTCCTGATACCACCAGCCAATAGCTTGAAAGTGACTGTCTGCCAAGTTCTTGGAGTCAACGACCTTGATCATGAATGTTTTAGCGCGATGCGGTGAGCTTGTCCTCTTGTGAGAAGAAGATCGATGTTCTATGCAACGAGGCACTTCCGGGCACCAGCGGTCGTGGCACCCCAACGGGGAACTATGGAGAAATTCAGACCACTCTGCTGGTTTTGAGATCAATTTTAATACATACGTGATGGTCTACAGTAATCGAACGGCGCCATGAACTTTCGTGGGCAGAGTTTTCGTAGTCTGGAGGTTTCGTAGTTTATTTTACGTAGTCTCTACCATTCGTAGTCAAGAACTTTCGTTTTGCGGAGCTTTCGTAGTCACGACTATTGGTAGCAAGAAATCTCGTAGCAGAAAATACGTAGTCAGAGTTTCCGTAGCAGAGAGAATTCGTAGCCAGAAAATTCGTAGTCTGAAATTTTATTATTCCAAAAATCTTTAAAAAAACAAAAATGTGGGGGCTCCGCCTCCGCAGCACCCACGCGGGGGCTGCATTCCTGAGCCATTTTTTCCATGAAACCCGCTGTTGAAACAGTTAAATCCACTTCCACCGGCAGCCCCACCACCCACAGAATCAATTTGTTCTAGTGTAATTCGCCGATCTAAGTGCGGTGGCAGTTAGTACAGTTTGTATTTGGAGTAACTACGAAACCTCTGGTCTTAGAAATACGCAGACTACGAAAGGTCATCACTACGAAATTCCAAGTACGAAACTCTCGTTATTCAACCACGAAACCTCTTGCCTACGAGGTCAGCAGACTACGAGGTTTCTTAACCACGAAAAGTATGACAACGAAATTTCTACTACGAGAATTCTTACTACGAAAGGTGGCCTACGAAAAGTCATGGCACGTCATCGAACGGTTTGAACCTTTCTGCTGCTGTTTAACAGCCGCTTATTCAGATCCAGGTAAACAAAGGAAAATCAAGATATCTTGATTTCCACCAACCTGAGTTGAGTGGGAAGAAAACAAATAAAATATTACCAACTCAAAGCGCGACGAAGGCCGAAATTGTCCAAACACTTCCCAGCTAGCAGGTCAGCCGTACCGCAGCTGAGTGAAAACACGGAAGTCAGACACAAATTCGATTATTTTAAGCCAACGGGAACATCGGCAGTATCTCAACACAATCCAGATTTATCACGAAGTTACAGTGGCATCTGTAGCAATTCCACCAAAAGTCGTCATGAAGACCGAAATGCGGGCAAGTAAGAAAATTAGTTCACGTTCCACAGAATATCTTCTCAGAAAAGCAATGATGATGTGGTCTCTTTCAATTCTTTGGCGGTCACTTCACCGAGTCTCCTGTTTGTTCCCTCGCGGACTTTCTTGTTCATTTGACCTCGTTCAAGATGAATATGAGCGTTCAACGGAATCGCGTAACCCAAAAGTGAGGGCAAACTGCGTGGACCACCCCCTCTTCGATAGCCCCCAAGCTCCGAAAATTCAGATCTACACTGCAAATTCATTGTGCTCAGTGCCTAGGTTGTTGATTGTCTCGTGGAAAATGGAGATCCACGCCAAATTATCTTGTATTCGAAATAGGATCCCATCATTTGCAAAACAGAAATAAAGATTCCGACCATGGCTTTCGAACCGCGAAAATACTACAGTTGTCCTTCTATTTTCGAAAAATTAAAAGACAAAATTTCAGATGGCCACGAAAATCAGAATGCTTCAATCTTCCAACGGTCGCTTTCCCGTCTTTTGCGGGAAGAGATTATACGAAGAAGTCAGAAGCCGAACTGGGAAAAACCTCCCATCTTGACGCATGCTGATGGTCGTTCATGGGGTTCTGTCCACAAGTTGCCGACATGGTCGTAAGCCCGTGTTGCCCATTTATCCGCTTGCTTCGGTTTAACCACGCAGACAATTTTGTTATCAACGTTCATGACCTCCCGAAGCTCGTCAGTGCACGCGGCTAAAGAAAAAAAATGGTTTCGTTCTGTTTTCGAATAAATTAAATATTGCTTTCAACGCGAAGAAGAGCTGTTTGAAAGTTCAACAAACTCTGATCTGAGTATTATTCTTTGTTTTCGATTTGCTGAAATCAGAAGTTATCCTCACCGCTGATGCGAAAATTCAAAGTGGCAGCGTCGAAAATCCACAGCTTGGTCGCACCACTCCCTGACAGGAAAGCTGTTAGGTTAATAACTGAGGGCAATTAATTCATACCTTTGATGTATATCATTCCATCGGGTCCAACGCAGCAACTTTCTGGGCGTTCCTCGAAAGGCGGTGTGACGAGAAAAGCAGCCGACCAAGTCTCACTTACAGTATCATATGTATATCGACCGTCCAACGCGAAGATATGAATCTTTCCAGCAAGTCCAATTAGCGAAAGATCCCGAAGTTTGCGAAGGGAGGCTGGCACATAAAGTTTACGTACATTGCTGAAACCGATGTTTGAGCAATCGACTTCGAAGAAATCGAGCAAACAAGTCTTTGACCATGACAGTAGATAGACGAACTCCTCAAAATATGCCGCTGCCCCTAGAGTAGATCATGTTCAAATACGTAGCACATCAGATTGTTTTTAATCTGACTGAAGACAGAAACCTTACATTCCGTAGAACGAAATCGTTCAGAAAAGTGTAGGGGAATTTCTGCAAGCTTCAAAATCCAGGTATCAAGGATTGAATCGACTGTACGGATGAGCAAGGAGTTATTTAGACTCAGGTAGATGACATTTCCTGAAGATCCAAAATTGCCAAACCGTTCCCGATATTGAACACGAGTGCTGGTTAAAGACACTGGTCGCACACATTTAGCCAATGGGTCGAAACACACCGTCCCGCCGACTCCATTGTACTGCATGAATGCCACCACCCCAATTGTTCCTAAAACAACAGGGTCACGATTCAGTACCCACTTGTACTACAGCAGGTACTTACGTGGCTGGAATCCCGATGAATTATTAATAAAGTTGACAAACATGCGAACAAGAGGCGGTGTTGATGGTTCATTCCTGAATTCCGCCAAAACGTTTTCCGACAGACTACCACCACGAATATACTTGGCCATGGCTACAAAGTCCTCAGACCTTTTCAAAAGATCCTCGGCAACCCAGCGACACATAGCCCGTAAAAGTTCATCTTCTAAGACAACGAAGAGATCAGGATCCGAGATGATATCCAACCACTACAAAAATCAAACCACGTTAGCCATTCGACAGAAACTACTGATAGCTACCTGCTTTCCAGACATGTCCATCAAGTGCTCGGAACACGTCGCAAGTATATTCTCAAATTTGGCCTTGACTAATGCGGCAGCTTCCCCGCTCAGACCAACATAACCGTGGTACTTTTATGGCGTCATATAGCACCACAGAATGACCGAGCTTTCGTCATTTTTTATCTCGTCTCGAATCACTTTAGAAAACCGATCAGAGAGGTCTGTCAACTCCAGGAAATTCGCAGCATCAATGAAGGTCGAAAAGTAACTGTCCCCTGTTTCCAATAATCCCGTCGAAGCAAGCTCGAGCAAACTGGAAATACACGTATGAAAACAGTGTCCTGGTACTAAACAACAAAGGCATTGTCAAAATTCTTACTTTCTGAAGACGTCAAGTGGAATATTTTCCAGCTTGATTTCCGGAGTTAAGCCTGCTTTATCGGTGTTCCAGCGTTCCACAAAAGATCGGAAATATTCGCTGATTCGCAGGAGATAACTTTTGCAACAAACTATGGCATTCTCATCTCCCTCACCGCGAACAATAATCTGGTTATCCAAACCCGTCTTCCAATGTTCCCGGAAAATTTTCAACGATTCAACAGCGTCAGGCTCAAACAGCTTGACGTAAGATACCCCACCTTTATGGACCACAAGTGTAGCAGGCCATTCCATTTCAGGTCAGGAACAAAGAGATACGAGCGCAGGCGAAGAAAAAATTTGCTGGAATCTCGAGAATATCCTGTCGAAAATGTTAGATGGAAACTAAAATGGTGTATGCCCAGTCTGAATGAGCAATGCCAGCAAAGTACGTCTCCTCCAATAAGTTCAAGCCTCTGCGCCCTATCGATTGACTGTGTGAGCACGACCAAGTGGCTTGAACTTATTGGAGGAGGCGTACTATTATTGTTTCATCTACACATGAGCTACTCGCAAAGTTGTTATTGCGGTACCCGCTTACTCTTACCTCACCTCAATTGCTTCGCCTAACCACGTTTAAGTGTAAGTTGTACTAAACTGTTCCTTGCTTCCTAAACTTTGCTTTCTTGATTGCTTCGCCAGTTTGTGCATGGGACCACACCTGTACAAAATCGAAACCAGCCCATACAGTTCCGAGCTCCAGCTATGTCGAGCACATCGCCAGAGAAGTTTGCGAACCGCTGGGACCTCTACTGAATGAGGAGCCAACTTCCGGTCAAGATTCATGACGTATCAGGAGTCTTGGTACATCGTGGTAGGGCTCAATGAAAATATTTCTTTCCAAGCAGTGGTGATTGCTTTTTAGACCAGTCTACATTTCGGTGGGAAGATAACCACAGAGTTCCCGACCTTCCGGGAAAATCTACGCTACCTCCGATCAATCAGAACCAAGAACACTTTGACAACCCTATGAGAAGAATAAAACTAAACGAAAACCGATGAATACTGCATTGAATATCTGGGTGTCCAAATCGATCAGCAGGATTAACTCATTCATCGCTGAATGAAACTCCGGAGCTAATTCGCGCATTTCGTTTTCCAGTTTTTCGAACTTGTTTTAGGAAACCAGCCATCTGACAACCGGAAATAGTGACTCGTCTGCATCCTTTACCACTTCTTCATAAACCTCATGCAAGCTGGTGACATTGAGATCCGTCACATTCGCTGAAACTAGAGCAATGTTATACTCCTGATACCACCAACCAATCGCTTGAACTTGCTTCAGCCTGCCCAGTTCTTGTGGTCCACGACCTTTCTCGCGAATTTTGAGCGCAATCCGGTGAGCTTGTTCTTTTGTGGAAAGGAGATTGATGTTGTACGCAATGAGAAACTTCCGGGCACCGGCGATGGTGGCACCCCAACGGGGAACGAATTTCGCCGGACCGAAATCAGGCTGCCATTCCGGACGTTGTAACTGAAAATATGAAACAAAATATTTGTGCAACGAAAGGTTCCGACCGCTCTGGTTGGTTTGTAATCAATTTTGGAACATACGCGGGGGTTTTCAGTTATCGAAAGCTTTGTACCTCTCGGCTTTTCATTAACTGCCGATTATCATATTCGGGATGAAAAACGGAAGGAGCTGAGTGGGGAGAAATCAAACAAAATGTTGCCACCTCAAGGCGCGACGAAGAACGGAAGTAGCTTAAACACTTCGCAGCCAGTAGGTAAGCCGTACCGCAATCGAATTGATAACATGTGATTTGAAGCGTCAGGCACGTCGTCAAAGCTCTCACCACAATCCACGTGGAACGTAAGTTACAATTTGAACGGGGACAGCTCACAAGAGGTCGTCGTGCAGACCAAAAAGCGACAAGTAGAGAGGATATTTTCCCGAAAAAGCAACGCGATGGTATGGTTAGTTTCACTTTTTTGATTGCCACATTACTGGATTTCTCATCCTCCCTCGTGAGGCTTTCTGGTTCATATAATCACGTTCAAGATGAACAAGAGCACGAAATCGTGTGACCCACCAGCATACTGCGTGGACCACCCCATATGTATAGCCCCCAAGCTCCGAAAATTCAGATCTACATTGCTGAAGGATTGTGCTTAATGCATAGGTGGTTGTCTAGTGGAGAATGTAGATCCACGTCATGTCATCCACGTCTTGTATTCAAAATAGATTCACATCATTTGCAAAACAGAAATAAATGGTCCGAGCGTTCGAACCGCGAAAATACAAAAGTAATTCTTCAATTTGCAAAAACTCAAGGAGAAAATTTCAGATGGCCCCGAAAATCAAAATGCTTCAATCTTCCAACGGTCGCTTTCCACTCTTTCGCGGGAAGAGGTGGAACGAAGAAGCCAGAAGCCGAACTGGAAAAAAGTTCCCACTTCGACGTATGGTGACGGTCGTTTCGTGGCGTTCCGTCCACAAGTCGCCGACATGATCATAAACCCGTGTCACACACTTGTTCGCTTGCTTCGTTGTAACCACGCAAACGATCTTATTCTCAACGTTCATGACCTCCCGAATCTCCTC
>JAQIWT010000727.1:0-15709 GCA_034696485.1 Isohypsibius dastychi
TTATATGGGGCCGGCAATGTGGGGCCAAAAAAAAATTCTAATATGGGGCCGGCAATGTGGGGCCCGAGAAAATTAATGTGGGGCCCGGGCCGCCCCCCCCCCTAAATACACCACTGCATAGTTCGACTGAACTGCAAGATTTCTCGGGATACTCGTAGATGTATGGGATTGGGAAAAGAAAACTTGGTGAAAGCGTTGGCAAAGCCGATCCCTCGCTGTGATCGGTGTAGTCCACCAGATCTGTTTCTGTTCTACATAAAACACGGTTGACCCAGGTCACAAAAAGTGGAAGGCTGCAACTGATTTTCAGATGAGATCCTCTTTAACACCATAACAACCGAACAAATAATAAAGGTCACTCAATAAGATAACGCTACATAAATTTATCGAAAGCTAATCCATATCGTCCATCCCCAAAACCTTGACATATTCCGGATGAGAACTTCGGACATGGTTCATGAAAGACTTCCCTCCCATAAATGGCATCTGGCAAATCTCGCAGACATAACCATTTTTGATGAACGTCTTGATCTTGATTTCCGCATCATCCTTATGCTTCTCATCGTAGTGGTTGCGGACAACATCCTCCGAAAACGAAGTCCTTTGACATAATCCACACGAGTACCTGGTTATCTTCTTATAAGGAAGACAAAGCTCCGGTATTGTATGATGGCCAGTTTCCGGATGTTGAACATTCAGATGTTCCACCAGACTTTTTCTTGTAACGAATGGAAGTTGACATTCTCGACATTTATAGAATGATGCTTCGTAGCTGTTGTCGATGACCTGCAACAATGTAGTTTCCAAATTAATCAACCCCAACGCCTTCGCACTAACTTACCCTTTTAGGTTTCCACGGTGTGCCCTCATGTAACCGAGATATGTGCAGCCGCATTCTATCCGGTCGATCGAATGTCTGCTCACAATGGGGGCACTTCCGGCGAACAATCTGCAACCCACGACACATTACAAACTTGAAAACGGAATCTGACTTCCATGTTCACAAACCTTGCGATGTTTCGCCCTGACATGATCCTGCAGAGATTCCTTCGCTTTTCCAATCCACTGGCATTGGTCACAGAAGAATTTCTGAGTGCCATGCTCGTTTTCCATATGCCTCCGAACTGACGGAATGCTTGATAGCAACTTCCCACAAATCCGACAAGGATATTTCCCTTCGACGCTGTGGATCAGGATATGCTCCTCAAAATCCGCTGAACCAAGAAATAACATGTCGCAACAAGGACAATGACACTTTCGACGCCGCTTCCGAACAGAAGCAGCACGATTCTTTGTTTTTCCGCCATTCATCATTCCAGGTTCAGATTGTGAAATTCGTTCCCAAACCGCGCGATGTTTCCGTCTTAGATGATGCTTCAGGCTGATCTTGGAGTTTCCCACCCATGAACACTGATCACAATAGCCCTTCTCAGCTGCATGCGAGGTCTCCATATGCGTTCGAAGTGATGGAATGGTCGAGATCAGTCTTTCACAGAAACGGCAAGGATATTTCCCGTTGACGCAATGGGTCAGAATATGCTCCTCGAATTCCGAATCTGCTCCTCCGATGTGAAACTTCGCGTCACAACAGGGACAGTCACTCGGTTGGGGCGGCTTCAGCGCGGTTTTCGGTATTTTCCTGTGAGGTGCCTTCGGAGCTGTACTTTTAGGTCTTCCGCGTTTCCTCCGGATGGGAGGTGGGTTTGTTGACTCGCTTGGTCCTGAAATCGGGTGACCCAACATAATGTTCACTTTTTTCGGTCTTCCGCGTGTCCGGAATAGAGGTGGGTTTGGTGACTCGCCTGGTCCTAAAATCTGAAGACCAAAAGGAGTATTCACTGGGCCATCTGGAATATCCGGTTGTTCCAAGAGTTCCAAGTTGACTTCGGGCAGTTCGTCAATAACTTCACATTGCGAGTCAGTTCCAGCTTCCTTTCTTTCGTATATACTTGTGGTAACTCTGGAGCTTTTGCGCCGATTCGGGACGAATTTGCATTCCTCATCCGCTTTACGCCTTCTTTCACCACCGCCCAAGTCTGGCCTGACCGGAAGTGGAGTTTCCACAGTATCAGCCACCTCAACTTCGAGATTCGAATTTTCCTCAGCTAGTTCTGAAATGACTTCCTGATCGCCGGCTGAATCCGAAGAGAACGTTTCTTCCATTCCGATTCGAAGTTCCTCTCCGACGGAAATCTCCTTGCTCACAGCAAAATAAACGCCTCCATCATAATGAATCACAGTAAGATTCTGCTGGTCGGAAGTTTGAGCTGGGCGAACAAATCTCATCCAGTTGGAGATATCAAGTTCTTTTATTTGGAATTTGAAGGCACTTCCGGTTGGATCTTGTTGGGAACTGGAGATGCAATTGTGATGTCCTACAAGAGGTCCGAAAATCGAGCGGACCGGAATTCCGACTCGGCTGGTCACGATTCTTTCTGAAATAAAAAGCATCAAAGGAGATTCTGCAACCAGGAAAAAAGTTAAATGAGGAAAAACAAATTTGGAAAGTATTTCTCTTACCGTTCCCATCAGAAACGAAATCGAGGAGTTCAGGGAGTGAAGCTGTCGATTGGAAGTGAGTACAGGCGTTTTGACGAGCTGGTCCACTTTGGAAAGATGCTGCTTCGGGTGTGCAGTCGCAGTCTGAAGGAATGAAGAGTTTATCCACAAAGTGAACACAGGAACGAATGCAGCATTCTTTCTGAACAGAATCCAGATACGATAAACAAGTGGGACAACGACTAGAAGAAGGCTGATGCGGCATCTTCCTGAATGCAAACTGAAGTCAGCCAAGCAGAAGCTTCACGTCTTGTACCGAAGTTGTGGACGGGTGGAGGTAGCCTTTTTGTACCAAGTCCACACCATAACACTTTTCATAGGGTCAACCCGGTCCAAACGGTCCACAGTTATCAACAGAATCCACCCGGTCCATGTAGTCCACATGGTCCATGCAGTCCAACCAGTCCACAAGGTCCATGCAATCCACCCAGTTCACACGGTCCACACGGTCAACAAAGTCCACCCAGTCCACAAGGTCCATGCAGTCCACATGGTCCATGCAGTCCACAGTGTCCACCCGGTCCACACGGTACACACAGTCCACAGAGTCCACAAGGTCTATGCAGTCCACAGTACACTAGTCCACAAGGTCCATGCAGTCCCCGCGGTCCACAGTGGTCCACGGAGTGAGAATTGGGTGGACTACTGTCGACCTGGTGGACCACTGTGGACTGGGTGGACTTTGTGGACCGGGTGGACTGGGTGGACTCTGTGGACCTGGAGGACCACTGTGGACTGGGTGGACTCTGTGGGCCGCGTGGGCCGTGTGGACCGGGTGGTCTACTGTGGACTCTGTGGACCGTGTGGACCTGGTGGACCAACGTGGACCGGGTGGACTACTGTGGACTCTGTGGACCTGGTGGACCACTGTGGACTGGGTGGACTCTGTGGACCGTGTGGACTAGGTGGACTCTGTGGACCGTGTGGACCTGGTGGACCACTGTGGACTGGGTGGACTCTGTGGACCGGGTGGACTTTTGTAGACTGCATGGACCATGTGGACTACATGAACCACGTCGACCGAATGGACCGGTGCGGACTGTGTGAATGATGTTGACCGCTGTGGACAGTTTAGACCCTGTTTAGACTATGTGGCCTACTATGGTCTTCGTGTGCTGTACTTATGCAAGAAAGTCCACCAGTCCACAAGTTGGTACAAAACGTGCAGTATCTATCATTCATCCCGCTCCCAACACCTCCCTCATCACTGGACTTCTGGCACACAAAAAGTGGCTACCCAAAAAAACTCATGTAGAGGAACTCGATAGAAAGCGGTGCCAAACATAAAGGTTTTTCAAGCTGCCATTTTGCGTGAACTGGCTTTCTAAATCGACTCGAAACTCTCATATTCAGAGCACCCCCCCCCTCCCCATATGAGAACAAGTACTCAAATTTTGAACGAATACCTGTTTCGGTAAAATTAGCATGGCTATTCTGTTTTCGAATGCTCTACTGGGAATTGACATCAATCAATTAAGCAGATTCTGGGGACCTGTTCATACGATGAATGTCAGATGTCCCCTACACCCGCACAATACAAATTTACAAAGGACAGATGACATTTATGATCAGAGTCATGTTATTTTTAAATCAATTCACTTCAACGATGTTCCACTGGAGATCGATCTCTAGACCGATTCTCAAAACACGTGATGATATTCCAAAACAAAAACAGGACCTGGTTCCAGTTCATGGTTCAATAATACGGATTTTCGAACGATGAATCTCACAAGGCTCAGTTTGTGTTCAAACAGCGAAACGTCGTATTCCCGACTTCAAAGTTTGAAAAGTGAAACCGAAGGAATGAACCAACTGGACCGGTATGCGTTATCAACAAACATAACTTCCAAAACCAGTTCGCATAGGACGACATTTTCTAGTACGAGTCAAACTACGATCACATTCCTAACGGCGCTCCTCTTCTCCAACTGGCGTAAAACGTGGCCTTAGCCTGAAGCCATTTTTATCAGTTTCATTTCCATACAAATGCCATCGAGGTTTCGATCCACGAGCGTAACGTCGGAGGAATCGGAACAGATGGTATATAACGACGGCATATAAACTCATAAACTTAGCATATAATATCGACGGCATATAAATTCGGAAGAAAAACTCGCAGACGCCACACGTCGCATTTTGGCTGATGATAATCGGATTTGACAAGAGTTTGTAGCCGGTCGGAGAGTGATGCCGGCAAAAGGCGATTCGGTTCTGATTTTGCCGAGGAAGATTGCTGAAGGTTTTTGAGCGCTGGTGAGGATTATGAGCATTTTCCCTGAAGACCGACGGCTCAGAAATGAAATATCAAGGAAAACAGTTCGATAGGATATCATTTTTCGACGCACGTACGGTACACAAATTTGCTGTGCTGTGCCTCCTGTTATTCGATGAGACTTGCACTCTGCTTGTTGCATACACGTAGAAGAAGGCAGGCATTGAATATTTCGGATCAAAACTGTTTCGGTGTTGCTTGCTACTTTCAAATTGGATATATCTATACTGTGGTATATTCAATTTGCTGTTGTAGCTTTGATTCAACGGGGCAATCGAGGTGTGCTGATAGTAGAGGCCAACACCTTCCTGGATGGAGCTGGACTGAATCAGAAATTTCAAAAACTGAACTGAATGGAACGTTTTCAGTTTGAAACGGAACTGAACTGGACGGAAAACAAGTTTGCATTTTAGCGGACTGAACGGAACCGAACGGAATAAAAATTTAGTAGCGCTGATCAACCTCGTCGAAGATTGACAAATAACCGCGTTTTGAAAGAAAAGATTAGGCGGAAAATTCGTTTCTCTGAGTACTCATTCATAGCAAAACTGAACGGAACGGTTCATCTGAGTGAACAGAACTGAACTGAACGTTCTTCCCTGAAAGTACGTTTGGAGCGGAACGGAATATTCGTTCCATCCAGTCCAATTCAGTTCAGGCTTAACGGTGTTGGCCTCTAGCTGATAGCAAGCGAGACAAGAGTACAGTTCAGTAGTATCAGGCATTTTCAATCAAGCGGGGCAGATACCGTTTCAATTAACATTTCCATTTTCAGCAAGGCAATCCCGAATAATTCTCGTCGAATATTTCTGCCTGAATTCAGATATTTCGTCTTTCCTCCGATATGGATTGGCCTGCAAGTCTTGTTGTCGAGAGGGATGGGAAGTCCTGCATCAAGTTGTTTGAAGTTAACGCTGATGACTGGCTGAAGACTCACCAAGAACACTTGAAGCTGAGTTTCCATGACCAGATTGTCATTCGTGGTGAAGGAGGAGAGGAAGATGCCTTTGTTTGTCGCAAAAGTGATCTCGTTAAAAACAGCGCATACTTTCGATCTTTTGTGGAACGCTGGAATAACGGTAACGCAGCCTTGACGCCTGAAATTAAGCTCGAGAATATTTCACTCGAAGTCCTCAGGAAGTGAGATCATATTTGTCTTTTGGTTACCATTGTGGATTTCATTCATGTCACCCTTTTAGTTTGATAGAGCTGACTTCAACTGGATTGTTGGAGATAGGGGGTCACAGTAATCTTTCGGACCTCGTTGGTGCTGCGAACTTTCTGGAGATAGCAGACCTTAACAATCGGTTTTCAAAACTGATTCGAGACGAGATAAAAAATGGCAACTACTCGGTCATTCTTTGGTGCTATATGACGCCAGAAGAGTACCACGGTTATGTTGATCTGAGCATGGAAGCTCCGACATTTCTCAAAAGCAGATTCGAATATATACTGGCGACATTCTCCGAGCAGTTGATGGATTGGTCTGGAAAACAGGTAGGTATCCGTAGTCTTGATCTAGCTGCTAATTTCAGTTCGATTTTTGCAGTGGTTAGATATCATCTCCGATCCCGCTCTTTTCGTTGTCTCAGAAAATGTACTTTTTCGAACTATCTGCCGCTGGGTTGCGGTCGATCCTTGGAAAAGGTCGAATGACTTTGTAGTCATGGCCAAGTATATTCGCGGTGGTTGTCTGTCGAGAAACCTTCTGGATGAATTTCGGGATGAACAATCGTTACCTTCTGTTGTTCGCATGTTCGTCCCCAGCTACGAAAAAATCGATTTACATCGGAATAACTCACCGATTAATCCTTGACGCTCTGTTGCCGGGAATAATCGGCGGATTATGATAGATCACCGACGTTGAAAAAGGATCGAGACGGCATGCAGAAACTGCCTGGATAATCGGTGGGAAATTGAACAATCATGAGCATGAAAATCGGGAATTAACTGCGACAAAAAGCATTTGTTAAGCACCGAGCCGTGACGAGAAAAATGGGCAAAAACAAATCTGATTTTCGATAAGCGGCGAAAAATCGGTGGTCTGTTTCACTGAAAAGCAGGAACTAATTGATGAGTCCAAAAAGACCAGGAAATCGGTTGTATACTGCTCTCGATTACGTGGATTAACAATCGATTTTTTGTGCCATGATTGCAAAGGTCATCGAACCGGAAATGGTCAGTTCTGGTCAGCTTCATTCCAAAACAACCAATACTACATAACAAAGTAACAATTTCACCACAATAACCGGGAAAAAAACCCAAAAATCCCAGAAATCTAATGAGAACAAATAACGAGAGTTAGCAGCACTTGTAAACGATCCAAAAAGCAAGCCAAATTTGTAAAAAACTTGAAACCAATTTCTTTGATGCTCAGAATTGTTTACAAAACAAAGAATATCAATAATGAAAAACAATAATTTACGGTAACGCGACACCTTACTGGTCATCTTCGTCCTGGACTTGTTCCGCCTTCTCCTCTGTTTCCTTCACTTTTTCTTCCCGAGAAGCGCGATCTGGATCTTATTTTCACTGGTGTCAACTTTCAAGGTGTGGAAAACGGTTTTGGCGCCACAGCGGAGAAATTGTGCTTGATCATAATAAAAGACAAAATCCCTTCCATAAACTGACTTTTTTCACGCCGTCCGGGAGATCCAGATCCTCAACTTCAGCTTGTACGACAGTGATAACTGTAAAAGAAAGCCGAGTTAAAAAGGGCGATACTTATCAAGGAAAAATGGTAAATATTCAACCGAAAACAAGTGCCTCTCCCTGGCAAAGGAATTCAAAAACAACACAAATATGGTGTAAACATGAAAAAAACCGGCGCTGCAGTTGTGAATAAAACGTCGCAAAAAAACAACGGCGGCTCAGAAAATGAACAATTAAAACAGACTTACTTGTGATCAAGCTTGTTGTTTTTGACGATTTGCCTAGCTGAAACCATGATATTGGAACAATCGACCTGTGATGACCAAAAAAAAGGATCATGAAAACGATTATGAATCGAATACACTGAACATTCTCGGCAATCCACTACCTTCTCCTTTCAGTCTTCTCCTAGGTCCAGAAAAACACCCGAACGGGCAGGCCCGTAGACTATAACATTGGGGTCTGTTTCTCTTCCCTCCACTCAGTCAAGGGGGATTGGGGCTAGGTTCATTTTTCCCCCAGTATTTTCACCTTGTTGATTTTGATTGATTTGGTAGATTTCATTGTTTTCGTTTTCATGCGGTTTACCGCAATCCTACATGCCAGAACTATATCCAATTCTATTCCAAAAAAGACCTTGACTAGTTTTCGTTGTTTTGATATCCGAGAAAGTCGATCGGGACTTCCATAAACTGAAATCATAGCGAATTCTCTTCCTTTCAGTCGTTCTACTCGTTCCATTTTACCATTGGCCCCGCTAGCTGAACTGCCGAGAATGTTCAGTGTAATTCCAACTGAACGCACCGCAGACTACTTTGGCTCCAGCTCTACCAGCAAAGATGGATAAATCCACGTTCCACATCCGACATCAAGAACGATTTCATCTTTGACCAGATCGTCCTTCAGCATAATGGCATTTATAGCCGTCCAGATCTGATCTTTCACCGTTTTCTGCAAAAAAACAAACATGAAGAAACTGGGCCGACACATGTTGTTTCCCCGTTTACAATCTCCCTGACCAATGAAAACATCCCCGCAGTACATGGTTTTAACAAAACGCCGAGTTTACTCAAACTTCAGTTTCCAATGTAGACTGCATCGAAAGTACCAACCTCATGAATCCCGAAATGCCCGTGGGAATCGAAATAATAATCCGGCATGCCTTTATTTTTACCACTCTGATCACGAGAGACATCGGAAGAACAGGGATTTCGCGATATTTCTTCCATGAGCACATCAGCTTGTCCGTTCAGCTTCACACTATCTCCCCGACCGATTCCCATCATTCCAGAAGAAATCTTGGCAGCCGTAGTAAAGAATGCATGATAACGAAGACCTACGGACTAGGGTGGCCGAGTGAAACAGATGAATTCACTGCAGGAAATATGGCAACGTTTGACTACGTGATCAGCGTGGAACTGATCTGCGACGGAGGATAATTGGAAAGGAACAAGGAAGGAGAGCGAACCATAACCCATTTTCATTATGAAAGTTTGAAACTGACGAATTCCATATCCAGACCAAATGTGGACTTCGGGTCAAAGAACTTTCAGATTTGAAAGTTGAAATACCCATCAGTCAGGCTCGAGCAGGCAGACTGAAACTGAATCTGAGAAAAGTTCGGACCCCAGGACGATCTGGATTTACTTCGGGGTCTGACTCGAGTCCTGTAGGGGTTCGGCAAACCCTTGAAATCAATCGGACCATGTGATAGTGATGCTAACATGTTGCTTGTTGATATAAAGACCCTGAATAAACGCGAAAATATCGCTGACTGGTTTTCACCATTTTTGAATTTTATTTGAATTTCACCATTTTTCGACATATTCCTCCGTAATACCACTGATTTCCGGTGCCGACTAAACCGCTAATTTCCACCGGTATGTTGCACCGATTTCCTGCCGCCAAATTTTTCGCCGATGCAGGCTTGGTCTCGAACACAGAAATAATCGGCGAGAAACGATCAGATTATTTGATCGCTAATCAAGCGCATGCTTTATCGGTCAACTTTTTTGGCCGACGATTTCTCACCCATTTCTCAGTCCTCGTCCTAGCTGGGTCTGCTGCGTCAACGAATCGTCCAAATCCCAGCCACGTATGTATTTGTTTTTGATGTTAAAGAACGAGTGGCTCAATTGAGAAGTTGTTATTTCAGGAACAGTCGAGTTGATCGCAATCTTACCGCCCCGTAGAAATATGGGGATATTGTGTTTCGACCCATACGGTCGGTTCGCAGGGTCATTATCTTTGCCCAGCCAACTAGGCGCTCAGGGTTACTGGAGTCGAGACTGCCGTGTTTTGCCGGCGAATCTCGTTTACTTGGCTGGAAATGACATCCTGGGTGCAATTGACCCAGTGCTCAATAATTGGATTCCAAAGGTTCCAGGCTTGTCACACGTTTGTAAAGAAGAACTCAAACGTAAGTTAATGTCATCATTTAAGCTAAATATGATCTACCGAACTCTGGTCTAGTTAAAGCATCAGCATATCTCGTTGGATTCATTTACATGGCTTCGTGGTCTAAAGTTGATGGATATCTCTTCTACAAGGTCAGCTGTTCCGACTCGAGCAAATTAGTAAAGTTCGATGTACCACACCACCCTCGCGACTACCAGCATGTGTTACTGATTGGGCTCGCTAAAAAGATGTATTTGTTCACTATGCACTATCCCCAGCTAAAAATATCGGCTGAAAAGTCCATGTTTTCTTGAATTCAGACTTCTGAGTTGACTAATTAGGGGATAAATCCGTGATTAGATAAAGACTCGATTTTCACGGGATGATATCACGATATGGGAAATGAAGATAATCGTCAATTTATCCACCAAGAAATGTCATGGCTAGAAATCGTGGATTAACACAATGCCAAATATCCATGGGAAATCACGAAATTATCGATGATATATTCCCAGTAATACTAAAAGTAAATAACAAAAAAACCATGTTAGAAACCGGTAGAACAATTCATGTATTGCAATGAGTTCATCGGGTGTTTTTTAGCGGAAAAAGCCGGTATTTATCTGTCGTTGTCTGGTCATCGAAAAAACCGTTTCCGATACGCTTCCAAACACTCATATTAGACTCACAAATCAGTAGAGTAAGCCAGAATAAAATCCAACATAAGCAGATAAATTTCTAACGCGATTCGATCATTGACTTATCGGCGGATAGTCGTCTAATTTTGCCACACATAACCGCTGAGAAATCGGGTAAAAAGTTGGTAGTTTTCTTGAGTTCGTCGTTTAATTATCGCTCGAACAATCCATCAAAAGGTTATCGTGATTATTATTTGGACTTGCAACAAGAATATCGTTAAATCTGTTGAGCCAACTGTCACTTCAAAGTCGTGATTCGTAAGATATAACCGACCCTATGTCCATGAAATATGTGATCGTTATAAAGGCAAATTTTTTTGAGTTTTTTGATTTGATAATCAGACGATAAATCCATGATCGAGCATATCAAACTGAACATACATCAAAAATTTCGATGAGACTTTGAAAATCACAACTGATCAAAGAAAAATGTTCAAACGGTATCTTGGTCAAAAATTCATCCGAAAAAATGAAACTAATGCAACGATGAACTACGGGTTTTCAGCCAAAGTTCATATATATTCAAGCTACAGGAGTGAAAATATCCTTCGTGCAACCCGAGCCAATGGTGTAGTGGTTGCGGCGGCAGACTGGGAGCGAGATGCACGGGTTCGACTCCCGCAGAAGGACAGTTTTTACGAAATTCGCTGAGCCTGAGAAAATTACACTCGATAAATTAACTGTCAAAACAAAAGAAATTCTTTATTTCTTGGTAAAACTTTATACACAAAGTACGTTATAATCACAGTCTCAAACATCAGATTTGAGTTGGTAAAGCAAGACTTTGCCGGTGATGGCATCGCTATGAATAAGCTGAACTCCAATCATATAGCTTCTATTATTCAGCCGTTTTCCATTGACAAACTTTCAGAAAAAACTGGTTGAGACAGTGATTAGTTCCCTATTTTCACGCGCCGTCGGTTTTGTTAAATCCAACGATGAATGCCGTGCGATGGGCCTCGTTGATCTATCCCGGCTTTTCCTAGTACATTATCGCTTTTGTCTTAGCTGGGTCTTTACACTTATGACACAAGCAATGATGCTTGGTCAGCTGCTTTACCCATCACACTACCCTTTGATCCATACAGCTGTTGCGTTGGGCCTGATGGAATGATATACATTTCTGGTAAAAAGAGATTTCGATTACGGTACTTACCAAAACCAAACACGTTTTATTTCGGGGGGTAATACCAGCCTCTGGATTTTCAATCCGGCCACTTCGGAATGTCGCAAAAGCGGTGCGTTCAACCTTTAAAATGACAGTTGTTGGATTACCCAGTAAGAATCAAATCGAATTTTTCGTCCTTTCAAGAATTCTGCTGGGCGCTAAACGAGTTCTAATATTGTTCATTACTGCACGCGGCAACATCACTGGGATAGAGAATTCCAGCCGTGTAGCACAGCAGGTGGAGCTCAGCCGGCTGGAGTCTACGTCTCCGCCAATATTGATGCCACGTCTTCGCCTTATCGACTGACTGAGCGAACAGGCCGAATTGTGGCGTTAATATGGGTGGAGACGTTGTTGAAATTCTGGTCTAGTTTCACTACTTGCGCAATTTTACTGCTTGGTCTGGTCGCGGCGGAGTTTTTTATGCCTGGAAACGTCGAATGAAATAAATCTGTTTCATCCACCTGCGCTCACACGCTTTTCAAGGTCCTGAACGTGGAGAACAAGATCGTCTGCGTAGTCAACTTGGCGAACTGGAGATCGCGCGGAACACGGGTTTATGATCATGTGAGGGATTCGTGGTTAAGAGCCATAAAACCACCGGCAGTGAACCGTACCAGTGTGAGCATTTAACCGTTCGCCTGCCAGCTTCTTCGTTCAGTCTTCTCCCGCGAAAGAGTGCCAAGCGACCTCTGGGAGACTGAAGCGTCTTGATTTTCTTTGCCATCTACAGTAGGGGTATGTTCATCGGTAATTTAATTATGGAAATATGATTGTTTTATTTTCGCACTTCGAACTCTGTTAAATTAACAGTTGTCTAACCTCTTACATGTGTTTTGCTCTTCATGATAAATCTTTTGAACATGGCTCTTACACGAGTTGAAGTAAAACAAGAAGGCGAAGAAAAGAACAACGAGAAAAGCAGTGAAGTGAAGTCAGAACCGGGAAAGCAAAAAGTGTGCTCGTGCCTGGTCAACTGGGTTGGAAAGTTTAGACTGATATATCGATTTTTAGACGCGTATTTAGATGGCATTGTTTTTTTGTTATTCTCTTTTTGCTCATTGAGCTTGTGCAGCTAAGTTATAAACATGTTGATACCTGCGTGTAACATGTAACATTTCGAAACTTTTGAAATTAGAAATAAGTGGTGCAGCTCCAAGGAATGACGACAATAAATGAAAACATAACCTTGAGACAACGGCGTTTTTCCTGGGGTCCCGCGTCACTAAAGTTATTCCGCCCTGTTACGATGTCACACACACATAAACACCTTCTATAAGAAGCTACGTTCTTCACAAGTGGGATTCAGAGAATGTGATGAGGTCAACCGCATAAGGACTGGAATACATGAGAAATTAAACTGGATGGAAGGTGTTTTTATTGTGTTAGACTAAATCAAGTCGATCGCCAGACTTGATAAGTAAAACCCCTCACTGCATGCCAATTTTGAGGCGAGATTTGGAATAACAAAGTAGAAATGATCCATTCTTGAAATAACCCAAGTTGCAACATATTCTGGCGAGCTGCTCCTGCCCTACTGCCGTCATGGCGTCGACATTCTTTTCCGAAATCTTTCGCGGATGAACACTAGCAACAACGATTCCACAATGTATATGGGTGGTCACAGAATTCTTTTTCATCGATCATCGCAATAACAAAGGACCATCGATCTCGCGGACAAATTTGGCGGATCATACATCCAAGTCAAGGTCTCTCCCTTGCGGCGGAGACCTTCCCGGAGTCATCAACATATCGAACGGGATTTGAAAACTTAACCTGAATGCTTGCAACTCGAAAAGAACTTGAAACAACCATAATCCCGCTGTTAATTACGACATTGTTAGTACGCTGCAGAATATTTTCACGTTCAAAAAATTATTTGGACCTCGATTTCAGCAGCCGTTTGGATGTTCCAGGTGAAAAGTCCAAAGTGATACATGATACATAATGTCATGCGATTAATCATACTCATTGGTACACTGTATTTGCAGCACTCTAACTAAATCACTCCCATTCACGCCAAACCAACAGCAGGACAAATGAACATGGGCGAGAAGAAAGGTCAACTTCAAGCGCTATTGGTTACGAGGAACTCACAGTTTTTTACGGCATAATGGACATTCCAGATACATTTCCATCCATGGGTCAACACACACCATATGAAATTCTACAGAGGAAAATTTCAGGATGCTAATGCAGAACTGCCACGAAAACAGTAAACTCACCATGTTTGCAGGGAACCAGTAAGCGGACCTGGTCCCCACGTGAAAATGTTTCCCGGCAAATTGCGCACTCCTCGCCGTTGGAAACATCAACCACTCTTACGGGCGAGCGAGCGCATACAGCCTTGCTCCGATAACGATTGATTGCCCTGGCCAGATCTTCACAAAGACTCTGTGTAGAAAAAAGTCTGTACAATAGTGTGCTCATCTGGAAAAATGCTCAACGAACTGTTTTGTGGTTACATAATGCTGGTCCAACGACGGCCACAAAAACACATAGCATTCCAAACATGGCCGACTTGTGATCGCAGTCTGCGAGTTTCTCTCTTGGTGAAGCGGACACATTGACTCTGGTGACATCAGCTGACAGAAAAACAGACTGCAGAAAATGACTCTGGTTCTTTTCAAGCACAGTCAATGGGAAAGGTAAAAATCCAAAGCGACGGTCGATTTCCGATGTGTTCCATAGCGTTTCATCGGTAAGCAAAATGACGGCCTTGGGATGTCGTTTGATATCCAGCTGTATCATCTGTATGCAAGTCCAAGTCAAAGATAGTTTTAATACGTATTGATCCTTCAAAAATTGTTGCGACCGTTCGACACAATTCAAATTTCCATAACTAAGACAGCAGATTGAGAAATTTCTGATTACAAAAATTGTATATTCGCACTCCACGAAATATTGCAGCCCAAGCAAACTGCGACAAGTTTGCTACCTCTTCATGCCCCCAGGCTATAGCAATGGACTGTTCCTGCGGAAGGCAAGCTTCTTCCAAGTGTGTCAAATCAGCAATGTCCGTTCATCGCCCAATCAAACCATTTCAAATTCAATTTTTACAAATTCAAATCAATACATTAACAAATTATCTAGCTGAATCAAACTTTTGACGAACCTCTGTTAAATGTTCCAGATCGGGGCAATTGGACAAGACCAAAACAAAATCTCCTGCTGGTTGGATGGATTTTACTGTCGAGAAATCAGCCATCACCGACAGTCCCGAAAACGCTATTTCTCTGAAGGGGTTCACAGTGGTGGTGTACCCCTCAAATTTCGGAGATATAGTGAAGTTTGCGGCGTGCTGTTTATCGGAAAGCTTCACGTGGCCGGACTAGAACACATTAAAGAAATGAGGATTTGGATGAAACCATCGCAGTTGATTACGTACCAGCTCGATCTGTGTGGTTGATGGGTAATGGCAGCAGTAATTGCTTACAAATCCTATTCCTGGTATAACTATTAAAACTGGCACGACGGTGACAAGAACACGAATTATGTCCACCAACATTTTCGATTTTTGATCAACGTTAACGGTTGATTTAAGTAAAGCCTGTGAGGTGGAATAGTTGACTCTGAATTCCGATGTAACATGGAGAAAGAGAAAATCAACCGTTTATCATCATCGGAAGAAGGAAAGGGAAGGCAGATGTGAGCAGTAGCCAATAAGTAGCCAGCGGTCCTCTCTGGTCAGGAGCATTGAAGGAGCATCCTGGTCTCCACTGCTCCCGCTCACCAGCTTACCCTATCTCTCACTCACTGCTGGCTCTCTTTTTTTGCTCTTCTTTGGATCATTCACTTCTTGACCATTCAGGAGCAATAGCGGAGAGAGGCGAGAATTTGTGTATTTGAATAAGAAGCTGATACGATCTTAACCCTTTTGAATAAAGACTTGCAAGCACAAACCCGCGCGAGCGGTTTTGAAATCCGTAAGGCCGGAAGAAAGCTGTTTTTTCAAATCGTACG
>JAQIWT010000728.1:0-15678 GCA_034696485.1 Isohypsibius dastychi
AAATGAAATTAGATTTGCTCCTGCTGTTTTTTCTTACAATTTGGAGGGAATCCGCTGATCCTTCCGGTTACGTGGATGGGGTCATCGGGAGAGTTCTGTGTAATATTCAGAACACCTTCGACTCCAGCATTTCCTCGAAGGACTACTATCGCACGAACTGGTGCTTCGCTCGCAGATCCACCATCACTGCTCGGATAACCAACGCATGATCCAGCGAGAGCTAGCAAAACCAAATATAGAAATCCGGCAGCCATTTTTCAGTTTTTGGAATTTACTGGTCAACTCTGTCTACGTTTGCTGACTTACCATTCTTAAAGCTTTATCGTAGCCGGCTCACCGGAGCGATCGGTTCTTCATACGCAACAAAACCGGAATACAGTATACTTCCGTCTTAAGCGTAAGGCAACTTTTATGGCAGGTGAAATACAACAATATGTTTCTAGCAAGCGCTTCTGTCGTCATCGAATCTGAACAAGCACTCTGTGCCCCAGAGTCACCACAGTCTTCCGTCAAACAGGTCAAAATTTTAGTCAGATTCTACCTCACATCAAGAAAACTGAAGATTTGTCAAATTTATCGGAAGAGCAGTGGGGGGACGAGTTGTCAATTACGCTTATAGCGAAATTCCCCCCTATTTAGTAGAAGAGGTCTACAGTCTACACGTCAGAATTACGACACAATTTCCGGCTACGTTTAAAGCAAGTTACAATTAAAGTGAAAGTGTACTGTATAGGAGTATAGTAGCTCAAAATCGTGAAGGTCGTTTCGGAAGCTGAAAGGTCAACAAACTTCAGTATTTGTTTCATCTTTCACATATCTACGTGGAAGTGCATTCAACCGGTTTTTTTCACACATTGTTCCCGCAGGATGGGCCGTCATCATTAATCATGTCTCGCTAGAATTTAAAAAGCTAGTTTGTAGTAGATCAGTTTTCAACAATTCCAATGACACCACAAGCTAATCTTGCACCGGCATTTCCGTTTTCCTTGCTAGCGGCATTGTTGCCTTTTCCAAGATCATCAGCTTTCTCGTGGATGACTGCCATTCTTCCGACAACTGAGAAAGGTCCAACCAGTTGGGCATAGGTATCGGTGAAGCTAACATCGATGTTTCCATTCGCTGAAACAAAAGTTGATTGAAATCTATATAATTATAAAGAAAATAAAGAAAACGTACAATCTGAAATCAGGTTTCCTTCGTCACCAGCGTGGCGAACCTGGGCGGTTCGGTCACCATGGATCTGGGGTTTTTGGCCAGGGTTGAAATGAGAAAGAGCGCTAGTGCATCCGTTGCTCAAATCGCCGTTTTGATGGAAATGAAAACCGTGTTGGGCTGCGGAGAATTGCAGTTTAACGTTTACTAGGGTTGCATTTTATATGCTGATTCTTACTGCTGGCTGTGAGTCCCGATATGGTTCCCTTGATTTGCAATGGTTTACCAAGTCCACTTTGGGTCAAGTTCAAAAATCCTTTGACGTTCGAACTTCCGGAAAGTACAACAACAGCATTAAAGGGTCCAAATGGGCCACTGGGCACTCTGCGGTGGCTTCGCATAGACATGGCACCAGTTGCCAAAAGGACAGTGGCGAGTAGAATATATCGCAGCATTTTGGAGGTGAATTAGTTCGATGGGAACTGTAAAGGTCACGAACTTGAACAAGTAGCTAAATCCGCGAGCTGCTTGTCTTTATGTATCTCATGAACGGGGAGTTTTCCGTTTTGATGCTGAAATCCAGGCCCGATAACATTTGCTTTGATTTGAAATTCATCAGAATATAGATTTTTGTTGGTTTGGAAAACGGAGTATTATTGCAACAATGCAATCTCGGCATATGTGGACTTTTTGGATAACGTTTTGCTCGGTGTTTGTTTCGAAGTTGCCCGAAATTCACGCGATCTACAAAGGTATAATTCTATAAACGAACGTCGAAGACTGTCTCTCGAATATAGTCATTTAATCCGTGAAACGAATTTGACCTTTCGAACAAGTATCGTTTGTGGTGTTTATGTAATTGCGGTGAAATACAGCGTATCTGATATGATGGCAACGTATCTTCAGACGGTTTCAGATTGCATTTTATCAGCGTAGTAGTCGGAATAACAATACTTGATGTGAATTGCCAGCATTCACCAAAAATAGCCATTTCCAAAGAGCAGTTTCGTGCACAAAATGTACATTCCCAAAATAAAAGAAAACAAATTGCAAAAATTTAACAATCCATCTCATATGGTTGTTGTCTAACATTTTCGGCTAATTCATATTCGGCGTAATAACTTGGCGGAGGGTCTGCTTTGCATGATCCGACATATGATTTCCGGTTCGAACGATTCTGCTGGGAAGGCTCCATTACTACTTTCATATAAATTCCTCCATCGGAAGGCGAACGGTTTGCCGAAGCTGTTGGGTTATGAGGGTAGTTGTAATCTTCCACAGTCATATAATTGGAGTTATTTCTTTTTGGCAATACAGAATAATGCGGCTCGTCATTTCCTTCTGTCTGATAACTTATCGTGGGCTTCCATTCTTGAGGAACTCGCGGCATGGTCACATGATAGCTCTTCTGGAAGTTGTTCATGTTGAAGTTCAACTCAGCAACAGGTGACTGTTTCCGTTCTTTGATCATCGGCCTTCGACGTCGGAACAAGCAGACCACCACCCCAGTGAGAATCATTCCAAAAACAAACAAGAACCCACATACTATGCCGGCGATTTCCAACCATCCCAAACTTCCGGGAGCCGCCTGAATCCGTTGAGCTCTCATCGGTGCTTGGATAATTTCGTTGGATATATCGGTTGAATCACATAGTTTTCCAACGAATCCCTGAGGACAATGGCAGACAAAGTCTCCTCCTCGCAGATCCTCACAACTGGCGCCATGTTGGCACGGACTATCAGCGCACTTGTCGAAAACCGGCGTTTTGCACAAAGGTCCCTCGAAGCCGGGTGGACAACTGCAGGAGTAGCCGTATCTGCCGTAGCTGCAGGTGCCGCCGTTCTGGCAAGGCGTCAAGGTGCAGTCATCAGGAATGAGTTTAATGTGGCAGGTGGCACCACTGAATCCCGTTGGACATGTGCAGGAGAAACTGTTGGGAAGGTCAACGCACGTTCCGCCGTTTTTGCAGGGGTTCAGTTGGCAGTCGTTGCGGTCAGTTTGGCAGTTCGCTCCTTCGTAACCCGGTTTACAGAGGCAAATATAACCTTTAGTGGAACTCGGTCGACAAATGGCGTCGTTTTGGCACGGGGAATCGGAGCAGGTGCGCTGTTTGAGCTCGCAAGTACGACCGGAATACCCGTCAGCACATTCGCAAGTGTAATTGCCAGTCTTTGGCATCTGCGTGAAAAATATGATGTTAGAAATTGTTCGGTATTATATAGCAACCCTAATATAATAAAAAAACCAGATAATATTAGAACTAATTTTTTTTGTCTTTTAGCCTATGTTTGAATTTTGTCGTGAATTTTTCATCTAATTTTACCTTGCATTTTCCGCCATTCTGACATGGAGACGATTCACACTGATCTTTTCGAATTTCACAGTTACGTCCAGTGAAGCCCTCTTTGCAACCGCCTAGAAAAAAAGCAGAAAGTTATTATAAGTTTATTTGTTATTTCGATATCAACCATAGATCTTCGAAATGACTTACAAGTATAACTGCCTTGGCCGGTATTAGTGCACGTGCCGCCATTGTCGCATGGGCGATGATGAGTGCAGTAATTAAGATCTGAAAAGAAAATAGACAGGATGAAATTAAATTTGCAACTGCCACAAAGTATTTAAAAGTGTCCGGACATCTTCAGAATTAAGCTACAAGTGGACTGTATCGCCTGACTTGCTCTTCCCGGAAGTAATTACCTTGATCACAGAACATTCCACCCCATCCCTCCTCGCAATTACATTGCCAAGGCAGCTGACATGTCCCTTTCTGGCAGCCGGGATAACGAATGCATTCGGTGCAGTCCTTTCCTTGCCAACCTGAACGGCACCTGATAAAAGCAAATAATTCATTAATATTTAATTTAATTATAAGGAAAGAATTTTGTACTCACTTGCACTCGTTGGGAACTGAACAATCCCCATTTTGCGGATGACAGCCTTTTGCGCATTGAGCTGCAAAATAAACTTTGTAATTTCCAGAAAAATAAAAAATTGTGCTTTTTTTACCTTTGTCACAGTAAGGTCCTGACCATCCCTCCAGACAAACAATAGTTCCGTTGGATGTGCATGTGTAATGGCCAAAGCTGTCATCTCGCGGACGACATAAATCCGCACATCCGGCTCCATAATAATTCTCCTCACATCTGACGCGGTAAGAATAGATCAGTTTGCTGGAATTAGTGGCGAAAGTGCTTTCGGTCCAGTTGGTGCCGACAGGGAGGGTGCGGTGGGCAACAAGTTGGGACATGAGTTGATTGTCTATAAAAATATCAAACGTTATTGTTCTGTTTGATTTATGATTTTCACAAGCTGAAAACTGCAGCATTTTGAACACGCAATATTCGTACCTATTTGGATGAGGTTGCTTTCGATGTCGTGGGTGGCGTCCGAGCGTAATGGTGACGGTTGATGCCAAGCTTCGATGACCATCGAGAAAGTTTCCTGCAAAAAAAGTTGTTAAATTCGTGAGAAGATTTACTGGTGCGTTTAAGATTTTAAAACGTCATACGACTTGAATATTGGCTCTAATGATGAAATTCATAGTATTGGAATAGAAAATATGGAGTTAGTATAGAATAATTAAGTAATGTTTTAATAATTTTTATAGGGAATAAATTTTGGTTCCATTGTGGGTATAGAATAATTAAGTAATGTTTTAATAATTTTTATAGGGAATAAATTTTGGTTCCATTGTGGGTATAGAATAATTAAGTAATGTTTTAATAATTTTTATAGGGAATAAATTTTGGTTCCATTGTGGGTTGATCTGTTGACTTCTAAACTTGGAAACTTCGCCACTTTTGAATGATGATAATCCGTTTTTGACGTAAAACTGTTTGCTTTGACCATCGAGAATTTTATTGATCATAGAATTAGAAAGTAGAATAAGCAGCCGGAACTTTGGTCAGTTGGCATTGATCGTAGCAACCCTCAAAAGCCATCCCGGTATTGTCATGAGAAAATTTACTGAAGCGTGTTCCGTACCGGTACGACTATAACCACCCATCAAAGAGACAAGAAGAATCACCGTAAAGTTAAATCAGGTTATCCCTGCTTGGTCAAACAAGCGCACCTTCTTTGTAATTGTTTTATGACGTTTCTTACCGGCCACGCAAATGTGAAGGGGAATGTAATCGTTGAGATTTCCTCCGGAAAATGTGTTACTCCACTTCCGGTGACGATGGGGGTTTCGAGCCGGCCGAATGTGCAGGGGGGATCCGGCGTCATGTTGGACTGATAGTGTTTCAAGCAAATGCGGAAAAACATGTTGCATGTTGTACAGAGGCCATTTTTGTCCTTGCAGCAGCTACCGGAACGGTCCACTGCTAGTTGATTGCTCTCAAATCGTTCCAGTCGTAATTCAAAAACACCCGACGATTCCACCGCCTGTAATAAAAGTAAAGAAAAAAATATTAATTCCATGGCCCACCCGAGTGCAGCGCGAAAAAGCGTGGACATTTATTTGCTATTTTCCGAATCGATAATAATAGAAAGCGGTGGTTTTCATTGAATGGGGCTTGCGTTTCGGGTTTGGACGTGGGCATTTATGATGGTGGCGATATATTTTCTTCGATCATATTACCAGCGACCATCTGCTGAATTAACCACCAGCCTGTTGAAGCAGCCTATATTCCAGCAGACGGAATTAGTATGGCTGGACAAGGGAGAGCAACAATGGGACAGGTGTGGCCCCGTTCACCTTAGAAAACGGGCTCTCCTTGAGAAAACGACTCGTGCCGTCCTGCTGCGTTAAGGATGGGATCAAGGACACAAAAGACCCACGCGACCCGGAGCACGATCAAATTTCTTCCCCTTTCGCTTTCAGAAAAAATTATCTCTTCATTTCGAGTAGCTTCTAATGACTTTCCGCAAGCAACATCACTAGATGACCACCCCATTGTTTAACTATCAAAATCCAGCAAAAAATATATATTACAAATTTATATATTGTAATATATTAATAATACAATCAACTGATAATTTTTTTGTTGGCGCGAAAAATGTTTTATCAAAGAGTAAATAGAGTGCGAATGCATGGCCATATGTCAGCACCTGTTATCGGGAAAGATACAAACGCGACAAGCGCAATGGTCATTGTGAATGATGGTCAATCAGAAGATTGGCCATTGATTATAATGTAACATAACTAGCCCTTTTCTTGACGGGGAAGAATGGAGAGGAAACTGGAGTGAGAAGTTTAAAAGCGACGCCGAATTATAAAATGGCACTGCTGAATCAACAGAAATCAATCGATTGATATC
The DNA here is from genome assembly GCA_034696485.1 of Isohypsibius dastychi. NCBI lineage: Eukaryota > Metazoa > Tardigrada > Eutardigrada > Parachela > Isohypsibiidae > Isohypsibius > Isohypsibius dastychi. Next base: position 6,418 of record JAQIWT010000728.1, read on the forward strand.
TCAGGGCCTCAAGTGCATCATATCACCACTGCTGCTGGACACTGGACACCTGCTGGCATATTTAAGAACCAGGATGATGGAGATGCGCGAATTAATCAGAGTCATGGATAGAAATTAATCCGGCTCATTTTAAGTTGACAGTATCAATTCGAGTTTGGACTCTCTTCGAGTTTTAAAGACAAATAACGTGCGCCAATAACACCAAACACCGATGCTTAACTGTTTGCATTGCAGGTAGAAACAAGCGACGCAGTTTGCTCATTCAACACATAAAAAATCCAAATTGGCGCCCATTATAACTCAAGTTTATATTGACCCGATCGGCGGACAATTTGCTGACACATATTAAAATTTCAAAGCAGGTGAGCGTTCCTGAATTTCTTCCTAACGGTTAACCAAAACATGTAATTCTTAATCACAATGAAATCTCGGTTGAATGAATTAAACTTCTTGAAAGAAACACCTTTCCAGCTATTGTTAATCGCAGAAATTCGGACGTTAAGCTAGGCACGCGCCAAAACAAGACTCAACAACTCATAACTCATGGAGAATATGAATGCTGTTCGTGAAGATGACATGATCTTGGTGAATTTCACATCCTATCCTCTTCAAATTCAGGCTCAAAACAAACGGATCTTTTATAGTGGACATGACAAACTTGTCATAATTTACCAGTGCGAGTCAAGTGCGGACGTGCTTGTCGACCTTAGAGGCTTTGAAATTTCGAAAAGGTCATAACACGAAACTAGATCAATCCAAATTATCAACCATTAATTTCTTATATTATTTGCCGCTTAAGAAAACTAGACTTACCAGAAATCCAACGGAACCGATGAATAAAACGGCGAAGATGAGCGATGACATTTTTGCAATATTCCAAATCAAAATTTCCGGAAAAATCAAGGGGGAATTTGTTATTGCAATTGCATGCGCGAGTCACGCGTAAAAGCCGCAGAATGAAGGGAAATATTCTAGGTGCAACACCATAAAAGTAGCGTCAAAAGCAACAGCTGTCCTGGGATGAAAGTGAATGAATGAGAATGTCCACTCGCGTCCAAACTAATTTCTTCGTTTTCGGCTTGTAAAAGAGAGACCTGTCTCGCTCAATCTGTCAGACATGGAAGCTCCACCTCCAACTGGACGCTGATCAAACTATAACAGATATGCTTCTTATTTCTGATCCCACCTTTTGGCGCTTGTCACACACCTGCTTTGCCTTGGCTCGCAGGTAGAATTCGTGCGGAACGTCTACTGGACAAGGTCCAGAGAATCCTCTCAAAAGCCGCCTTGTTAAACTGGCTCGGGTGAATTTTCCACATTGCAATAAGGGGTGTTAGAATTTAAGTTATGAATAATGCAGGGGCTTGTCAAGTGGTAATGATGGTGGAGCGAAATGGGTAATTTCATCTGGGTAAAAAATGGGCATTTGTCACGAAAAATAGATTTTGTTTATCGGCTGGGTATTTCGGGTCTAAGTAATAAAACACGCCTTGAGGTTCAAGAGCAAAGTTTATTTGCGCTAGTTTCGCGCGAACAAAATGTTCACTTTGCAAATCAAACAGAAAACATTTGGTGAATTTTGACAGTTGGTGGTGCCATTTATTTTCTCCATCCTATCGCTCTGGAAATCCATTTTTATCATTATTTTCCTGAAAGGCGACCGTGTAAATGACCGGCGCTTTAACAATTCCGGCCAACTGCTATGCTTTCTTCCAAGACATGCGCGCTCCATCAACTGGTGTCGATCTTGACATTTATCGCGCTGCATTTTCCCGTAATGGTCTGGGGCTCCGCTTTCCTAAAAAGGGAAATTGCAACTTGTGCAGCAGCTCACCTGCTGCTGCCATTTGAGCTATATTATAAGGGAAGAGTGGGACAGCAACCACATGTTGTACTTGCACATCGAAAAACTGGTCAATATAAAAATGAGGCAGCGGTCAAAAGCTCCGGTAAATATCAGCACGCGACTCTGGTGTTCTCCCTGATTCATTAGATGGTCACTTTCAAAAATGACCGATTACTTCAAGAGGATGAGCGTAGAGTCAAGTAAATCTGCTGAGATTATACCGGTAAGTCTGACGTATTGGATTTTGAGGTATCTTGTTATCGGCTACCGAAATAAGGTCGTCTTGAGCTAACAAATTCCAGTGGGAATGAATTTGTCATATATTTATGAAAACGAATAAAATGTTAAATACTTTGATTTAAAATTGTATTTAATAAAAACAAACGTGAATGAGAAAATCCAATATATTTCAAGATCATGCGTTTTGAACCTTGAATGACATTTCCGCAAATAATCATATTGAAACCAAACAATTTTTAACATCAGACTGTTTTTAAAGCATAGTTTTTTGGGGTCAGTGTAACCATTGATCATCAAGATTTCGCCGGATGATAAGAAAAATTAGTCCGGAATTGATACATAGTTTTAAAGATGCAGAGAAAAATGAATGACTTCTTTGAGATGTGAATATTGCATGGAGAAGATGTCCATTACGATAAAAGATATTAGTTCACGTTCATCTTATTTTTAGAAGCATTTTCTTAAATGCAGCTGTTGCGAAGTTGTCTTTTCCGCATTCTGAATCATTCCTGGCATTTTCGAGAATTCACCAGATATCCGCATAGCGCCACAAACGAACTGTGCGGTCGTTAGCCCGGGCAACTGTTCAAACGTTACAAATTTCTGGAGAAAGTCATTAAAATTGTCAAATAATGAGCTTCTATGACATTTTACTTTGACAAAGTGCGGGAAACCTGAAGAAGAAATACCTGGCCTTTCACAAGCTGAATCACCTTTTGACTCAAGGCGGATAATTCCTTGACTGCAATGAATGAATGAATCAAATGAATGGAATAACGGCAACTGCCTGGCTAAACATGCATAACCAGCTGCCCCGCTGCTTGGCGGATGTTTTAATTGAGGAAGCAAATGAAATTTCAATTAAGACACGTTGCCTTCTAATGAATGCCACCTTAACTAGCCTTCTGATCAAACATTAGTGAGTTCATGAAAGGACGTCATACCTTCTTGCCCACCCATGTCCAGATTTCCATAATTTGAATAAAACAAACATTTAAGTTTCCTCTAATTTACAACATCAAAATAACTAATAACTTCGCTACTGATGACTGCTTAGATTACTGAAATGCATTTATCTATAGGTGCACCTTATTTATCATAATTTTATCATGTTAAATTATCAGAATTTTATATTATAAGTTCACAATAAATATCCATTTTCCTTTATATAAAATATTTTCTTGTACTTGCTTGTTAAAAACATCGCACATTTTTGCATAAGTTCAGCTTCAGTTTTATCAGGTGTGCTAGCCAATATTATTTAAATTGTTTCTGAATCACATTTCATCAACTTGTTGCTTGTCCCAAGGGGGCGCCACCTATCCAATTAGAATTACAACTCCACTCGGTGGTATTTTGCATACAAGATTACGCCTCGTGCCACACATGCCGATTTCAGTTCAACCCGTAGAATTTCTATTTAAAAACGGCACGAAAATATTAAAAGAGGAGTGGCAGAAGCAGGAACAATGTGAAGGTGATTACCCTACAAGTAGTTTCAGACTGTTGATAACCCCCATGCATGCATTAGGCTGGGTAAGGAACAGGAAGGTGCAAACCAACAGGTGTGGATTGTCCTTCCCGACATCTTTTTGCTAAGCTGATATTCCATCCGCTTTGCCCAGTGGCCAGCCGGCCCATGCCGATACTTAGAATAATGGATGAATGAATCTGACAAAATGAGCCAAACCTGGCGTGCGCCTTCAGATGCAAGACGTCGACAGCTGCTTAAAGCCTGTTGCTTCTTCTTTCTCTTTTCCTAATGTCCATCCATGTTTTTGTGTGCTCTAATTAGGAGTGATGGCATAGTGGATTTCTGTATCCGGAGCAACAGTTGTGCAGCAAGGAAGTCCACGCAACAGCTGAGACACGCGACTGGAACAAAGCAGCTATTAAACCTAATCTTCAGCATCAAGTTCTTTTCGGCCTGATTTCTGAGCTTGGTTTTTAGCTCATTATATTATATTATTTTTATTTGCCAATATTGGCTATTATTTTAAGTAACAAGTTTTTGATGGAGCCAATATTTCATCCAATGGTCTACAACACAATTTCTCTGACAGTTTGATAATTTTTTTACAGATAATTCATGACATTATATTGCCATTTATTTTGGTTTAGTATTATTTATTTACATTTATTATTTTCCTCTAAAAACATCAAAAATATTTCGGCTTTTATCGTCTCAATCATCGTACATTTCGAGTCCGCTGCAGATGGATCCCGGGGAAAGTCTGATTGCGATAGAGTGAAATAAACATCAAGTAGCGCTTGACACAAAGGCTTAGCAATTAAACCGTCCATCCCACTGAAAGAGCTTAATGAATGAGCCGGAGGAGCAGAAGGTGGACGCAACCACATTCAAACGCTGTCCAGCCTGTTGCTTAATTGTTCTAATTAGGGTCAGCCGGTAATTAATGCCGTTCACTAGGTCAGAATATTAATTGTGCCAAGGGCGTCTGCATAAAGAGTCGGCTGCATATTGTTCATCGAGAAAAACGATGAATATTAATATCGCAATAACAGAGAAACAGGAGGATTAGAGGCCGGTGGTATATGGATTTGTTTTGTTTCCCCTCTTAGAAAGCCAGGTGACCGTTTGGAGTATCCCAAGTTAACGGTCAATCACATCAAAAAAACCTGAAGATGTTCTTCTTAAAACTGAACCAGCTGCTCCAGAAGTCCAAATATATCGATATCATATCAAACAAACTTTTGCAGCGCAGTGGTCTTTTACAACAGATTGACAAGAAAATAATCAATACGAACGCCGACACAAAAAAGGTGACTGCTCTAAACAACATCTCAAATATGCCTGCAAGTACTAAATAATAGCAGAGTATTAAATCTTACAAATTTGTTCCTTTTCAATCCAATATTTAATGCTTATAATTCGTTAAATGCAAAACAACAACCAAGAACCTTTTTATTTCTCTGCTATTCATCGTGCAAGTTTCCCTGATGTTCTTCATTTTAGACTGTTGCTTTGTTTTATTTTGGATATTTACATTATTTTGTTCTAATGTTTGACCTGATTCAGCACCTAGAAAGAGGGATTTGCCAGTAAGCCATGAATCGGGCGCCCAATCAATCAGCCTTTGTTTTCAGGACATATCTCACGGCACACAAATGCTCATCCATGGTGCTCCTTTTCAGTGTGAGAAAGGTCCATCAATTCTAAGCACAAACAAAGGAGGAGTGCGTGTTGTAGAATAAACCGGAGTATGTACCAAAACTACTTACTAGTATCACAGTTCATATAGAATGTGGTGGGACTATTCTATATGAACTGTGGTGGGACCAAGAGAAATTCTTGTATGGGGCTGGAAAATAAATAAAACGCCAGTTGTTGTAAGTTTCCGGGTTTCGGTCTCCGTGCCAACTGCAGGTTGTACCAGGGTACAACTGGCGTTTTAATTATTTTCCAGCCCCAAATCATCATGCCAAAACAGGCTGAGCGCCAAAAAAATCTGACTTATTTTAATGTATGATTTTGCATATGGAAGTGTCTGCTTTTCTCGTAGGAGTAGGACCTTAAGAGTTGGGGCGTGCGGCCTATGGTAGGGACAGTTACTAGATTTGAATCCATCCTCATCAAGCAGAAACTATTCATTTATTGTCGTACGTGAAATGGAGACACGGTAATTCAAAAATCAAAATTCAAATTTGAAATACGGTATTTCAAACCACAACAAGGTTAAACGTTAAATTTGCAAGCCTATTCCCGAAGGGGGTATTCGTTCAGGGGGATGACAGCGAGATATGGTACGGCCAAAGGGAAACCTGGAACTGTTGTATCATAGCCTTTTTGGTTTCCAGTAAAAAAGGAGCAATATTTGTTCGATCTGTGAATCGCTTTTTACCCGTTTTGGCACTGGCAGCGTCCTTCAGCACTCCAGTACCCTCGCAGGCAAAATCGTAAATTCATTATTAAAATCGATATTAATTCGGTATTTGGAAGACCATTTAGATACGACTTTCGTATGCAATTTGTAAACCATACGACATTTGTATATCGTTTGTACACGACAAAAGTGGCATCATACTCGATTAAAACAGAAAACATCACTCTCTCCCAACTTCCCTCTTCCCGTTCTACCAGACTGAGAAAACGCGTAGATAAAATTAAGAAGCTGATAACAGTATTGTTAAGATTTTGAATTCTCCTGGTATATTTATTTTCAAAAGTGAGGTTTTTTTGTGATTTCATTGAAACATTAACAAGAAAGACAAACTTAGTCAATCTTCTTACTGAAAACCTGAACAAACCATATCATTCCTCTAACGGGAAAGCAAGTTGTGTGTTTGTCGTTCTGACGCCTGTTCACAGATTACGCGTTACCCAGCTTCAACCTTTAGTATCTCCCTTACAGGCAAGTTACTGCCCTAACGAAAAAAATCTAGATATCGCCCTACTTGACTGCGTTTTTAATGGTATACGTTCAACATGCTGGCAAGTTGTAACCGTTCACCGTATCCATCCGTTTCTCTCGCGCAAAACACACAGTGACAGGTGTTACTGGATAGGGAAATTCCGCGGTACTTGAAGCAAGGCCATGCATTAGAAAAAGAGATTTTTGGAGGACCTGAAGACAGGAATGTCCGAGATAGCTAATTTCACAACCGAGTTCTGGTTTGCAGAACTGCCCGACTCAATTCGAGAGTTACGCGCAAATCGCTTTGCCAAAGAAAGAACTGGACTCGGGCATACAGGTAGAGGTGCTTCAGTCAAGTAACGCGATAACTGTTAATTAACAGTACATACAGCCTTTTTGACCAGGGCGAGGTATTATAATACCTCGCCAACGGTGAATGTTTACCAAAGGTCATGACGTTCAGTCTATCCAAGCAAGTTGTATCTGAACGCAACCACCGGACAGGGTAGCCAGACTCCGAAATCTCAATAAACTCACCGTGAAATGTTTATTCAAGGTAAATTCCTAGAGAGACAACTTGCCAGTTCGTTAAAAGTGATATCGGCAACAAATCATTGTTAGTGCGAACGCCTACTAAAGGTCAGGCGATAGATCTGTAAACAGCCGTCGGAACGGTAAACTACTACTTCGGAGTTAATGTTGACTGCTAATCGAAATCCGTGCAAATGTGAGTTTATTATAGATAGATAAAGGAATATGAAAGAACAAAATGCAAAACCGAATAAACGAATGTCCGGAAGTTCGAAGGAAAATATGGAGACTCATCACAAACACAGGACTTCGGCCTCCGATGATGTTCACTGAGAAAATACAGACACATGACCTTAATCGTTCTGTAAAACAAAAACTTATTCACGGTTTGTTCGGGAGACCTAAATATTGGATAACTGTATTGTGTCGATGTACTTTTGGGAGGTTTACAGCTTATCGACGCATCCCGCGAAATCATATCACCACATCACCACAGGCTGCATACAGGCTGCCTTTTTCTTCCCAAGGGGTAAATTACCCAGCCCTGAGTTCTATCACTGGTTGAAAATTGACAGCGGTGAATCGCACATAGCGGTGTTTGGTATTCCACATACATCGATCAATTAGCAAGAATACACAGAGAACCTCGTAAAAATTTTGTATGATAATATATCTGGTGAACGATCATCATGGATCAACCTCAAAGCTTTCGTAAAGACAGAGAAACCACTAACAAAGAAAGGGAAAGCCATTGCTACTAAGGCAAAAAAACTAAGAGTTAGGAAAGTCGGCCAAAACATAGAGCTTTTAGCCGGTTTGGATCGAAGCTACCATCTTCTGTTGTTAGCAGCACCGGACAAGATACCGTAATACGTCGTAAAAGGTCTCAGTCCAACAATCGCCATTTCGGTGTTCTCAGTTTCACTCAAACCTCAACCTCGCTGAGTTTTGTCGCGTCTGTGTACTTCCTTCAGAATCCAGGAACATTTTCTTCCTTTGTAAGAAACATGGTACCTTGACGGAATGACGACCAATCGCGGCTTCCAACGCAAAGTCATCGAATCTTTTGTTACCCCCACGAGCTGAACATCTCCGAGCACTTCTTCAGGAGCGACTGTAAAGACAACTTTGCACGACAGCTGACCAATGCTGCATGATGTCTTCCCAGCAAGGTAGACTGTGTAGTTCCGACCGGCTTCCAGATTGGACAGGTAATTAAGCTAAGGACGTGTCGGCATCCGCGTTTTCGACATGCGTACACAAACATCTTGGATCTTTCACCCAAGCAAACTAGACCTCGGATGTTCACCGATATTTCAATCTTTTCCTACAGAAAGACGAGGTTACAAAAGGTCACAAACTCATTTGGTAACCAGTGCCCTTCAGAGCAGGCGGGCGAGTCTCTAATTGGGGTCCACCGAACACAAGTGCGAGTATCCTTAATTGCGGCAGATCAATATTCTCAGGCGGGACTATCAAGGCATGAAATTAATTGTTATTCGAAGCGCCTGTCAGGGAAATGTTGGAAAAACCGAGTTACCTACCTTATCCCAGTGTTGTGATGACAATATTTTGGCTGAACTTTTTTCCCCTTTTTTTCGTCCAAGCAGAAATGCGAAAAACACGTTCTTTTCGCAGTTCCAAGTTATCAACTTCGAACTGAGTTGAAGTCACGGTGGTCTTGCTGGTACCTCAATTCACGTCAAAATACATGGTATACTGGGCAATCTGGCCATTCTTAAGGTCGGATATCCTTGGGTCCCATGTGACATGAGCTAGTGATGGCGAGTCAAATCGACAAGATATATTCTGAGGTGGAGCGCTCGGAACTAAAACACCGGAAGAGCCCCGAACCAAACCAAAGTTTATTTTGGCCGAAACTCACTTCCCTCCGGCATGGATACTTCGGTGATGGCATCCGTTACAGCCCACCGGATGCTCACAGCAGCAACGCAAATTTCGTACACAACACCGCAGCATGAATCAGAAGTTACGCTGAAGACAACACTTCTGACAATTCGAACCCAAGTTACCGAGTTCTTCTACACTTACGAATTATGGTCCATTTCTCCTGCCATACGCGACATGGTAACCTTTCAGTGTTCCGTACGTCTGATTCAGTTTCTTGCAAGACAGCTTCAAAAATTTTGCGCCGGTCCGCAGAAACAGGATCACCTCCGATTTTCGGTGCACCAGGAAATCCAAAAAGAATCTTGACCTTTCTGATTTTCGGTCAGCTCACCATCGCCGGAGCGAGAATAAAGCAAT
>JAQIWT010000729.1:0-15674 GCA_034696485.1 Isohypsibius dastychi
AAGCAGACTGTATCTATGACTATCTGGAACTGTTTGACGAAAATTTCACCCCATATGCAAAATTCTGCAACATATCCGGGCCAAACGGTCACAGAAGTCCTGGAAGGGAGACCGTGAGTAGCAGCATGTTCAACCTGCAACTTGCCAAATTAGGAAATCTTCAATTCGTTTTAGTTGATTGTTTTCGACACCGATAGCTCGTTTGGATATTCAGGGTTCAACATCACAGTAAAAGGTCAGCTGGTCCGTTTACTTGATAGCTCTCTTTCTGAAATCATGTAACCATCTCTAGTCTCGGCCTGCCGAATGTCCGAGATAACATGCTCCAGTGACGAGGATGTGTGTATACAGAGCAGTGCTGTTTGTGATGGTTCGTCATTTCCGCAGTTTTTCCATTTGAACCTGCATTTATTTCTCACGACTTCTTATCTTGCAGGTCGGAAAGACTGCCCTGGTGGAGTGGATGAACTGAACTGCCGGTTGTAAAAGCACATTTAGCTACCTTTCTTAAAAACTATCTTTTCTTGAACGCTACAAAGGTATGTTTCTGCTAGCGAACTCTATATTCTGATGTTTTCATCATATGGGACACCACGTATCAGTCAGGACCTGCGAATAAGAAACTCACCTTATCCACGCTCGTTTCGATGTTGTCGTTCTACCCAGATGTCTGAAGTGAAGTTAAAGCGATGTGCTTCTCGTTTGCTGACGTGGTCTAGCATTCGCTGATTACCTTTCATTCCTTTTCACACTTTTTCCCATTTTTTAGACCCTGCTTACCGGTAGCTCGCTGACAGACAGCATGCTTAGCTGTATCATTCATATTTACCGCGGATGTGAATCTTACTCTTTTGCTTCGTGTGGCAGAACAGGGCGAAACCACCTTCCTCGACAATGAGAACCTGAAACATGTGATTAGCCACGAATTTTGGATGAATCAAGGCTAAAATGTTGGCTGATCATCAAGCGCATTATGAATGTCGTGCGTCAGCCTGATACAGGCAACTTGTAGAACGCAAGATTTATAATTATTTTCTGCATCAACATAACACGGAATCCCGCCGCATACTTTTGCGGAAATGATTCCAATAGCCCCCCTAACCCCCACCTAAACCTTTCTGGTTTAAGAAAGGTCAAGCTTCATCTCATACTGGGGGTTGGGGGACTGTCAGGTTGGTATCATTCATCATAGACTTTTGTTCACCATGTTGACTGATCTCTTAGGGAGAGCATGGAACGGCGGGCCGAAGATGCGCCTGAGAGTTTTCACCGTTTCGGATATTCCCACAGAAAATGGTCTCAGGAGCCGGTTTCATGGCTGTAAAATTCAGATTTTCTTCCTGGTCTTTATTCGTACGGCTCTTGACCGAAACAAGCAGAGAGAAACAGAAGAAGCAAGTGTGAAAGCATTGGACACTTTTTGTTCTGCTAGCGGGAATCAAAAGAATGTTCCAACGAAAAATCCCCATATTTTCACGTAGTGCTTTCATAGAAATCTTTCTCAGAAATGTTTGGCTGATGTCAATGGTGGCATTTGACAAGAGGTTCAGTCAGCGGACGCGAAATAATACACTCCGCTAACCCCTATACTTATCGAATTCTAGCAGATCATATGCATTAGTGTCACTGATTCAATAGTGATCGAGTACCCGCACCTCCAATATACTACCCTTGATTGCCAAACGACAACCAATCAAGCAAGTAAGACCAGGCAAAAACGGATAGCTTTTTGAAAAACTTAAATCAAGCTAAATCGTTTGCAGAGTGTGCCTGAAGAACCTCGAGAACTTAATATTTCCGTTGCGCGAGTGTGTTGACCCCCCGGAGCTTCAAACGTAGAAATTGTTTCAATCCCCCATATTTTTATCCATCTGTACGAATGCCGCATTGATCAAACAAAATCTCCATGCTGAATTATTTAGTGATCACCTGGAGTAGGGATTTGCGTCCTCGGGATGAAGCTTGACATTTAAGAAGATGTGGTTTGCATTAACTGCAGTATATCTGGTCACACCGATACAACAAGACGCGGTTGAGATTACTGTATTCAACGGTCACTCGATCGAGCTGTTTTTAAACAGCTTTGCCCAGAAGAAGCGAAGTGTTTAACAGTCACAAATTTTGAAGGTTTGGCTTCAGGTCGCAGTCAACAGTGAGCGCAACAAGAAACTGTAAGTTCTCGAAACATAAATAAGTTCAACAGAGGAGTTTAAAACAAATATGCCATGAGCTCAAAAAAGAGCGATACTATGCAGTTTTTCCTTATCCAGCGAATGTATTTCTCGACCTCGACGCTGATTTTCCAAGCTCCATCCTCCTTCTTCTGGTGAACGCTTTCCACCTAGTTTCCAGCTGCGAGGGAGCCAAAATTTGGGTTGAAGCATTAGCTGTGGTGGCTGCTTGGTAATGAACGTGGGAGATTGATGACCAAACCAGCCAACGGACGGACTGAATAGTGCTCGCGGTGAGCCAGAAAACGCCACATCTGGCATCAATACAATGCACAACAGAAGAACTAGCATGTTACAGATCTAATGCGCGTGAAAAACTAATAAACTACCTGAAACATCCGCCATCAGTTTCGGCTTTTATATGTTTGGGACCACGATGGTGATTTTTGACCTTACCTACACATCAGTGCGGAAAACGGGTTGATTTCGATCGATTTGAGGTTGTAGAAATATGATGTCTGTAATCAGGGGCTTTTAACTGACGTCAACATTCACATCTTGTTTACTATCATTATAGACACCTACTTAATAATTTCTCGAACTTGCGGGCGCTCTCTGAACTACGCGGACTCTCGACGAACTGCTCGCCACCTTATTTGGCATGCTTCTGTCACGAGGCACGGTGTATGTCTCCGCCAAAATTAAGAATACACCCCTCATAGACTTAACGTGCCTTTTTATTCGAGGGGTGTATTCGTAATATTAGCGGAGACGTACACGGTGGATGATTTTGAGATTTCTGTGTGTTTTCAGCTTCCAGTGTAGGTGCTACTTTGACGAGAGAAACAGAATGCCAGGCCCTCAACGTATTTAAACAAACTGCAATCCAGCTGCAGCCAAAAGATATGCTCCTCAAATTTTAGTCTTGAGGTTCTGCAGCGCACCTCTCTTTTTCGATTTCAGTCGTCGAGGTTAAAAGGCGAGAGAATGACAATGCAGCGCCCAATTTGTGAGTTCCTGCGCAGATAGTCAAAACACATTGCATCTGACCCAGTTTGAGTTGGTGTCGGCCACTTCAAAGCCACTACAGCAAGCAAACTTGGATTCAAGTTTGCCCCTAGTCAATCTCGATGGAAAATGGTACTACGGTCGTCAAACTTCAGTTGAACCAAGCTCAAAGCAATGAAACGCGGGAAGAAAAACTGCAGAGAAGCTGTTCCTCGAACAGTTATCCTCAATGTGATTTTTGGAACTCTCGTTGAGAGAGTTGGATTCCATTTCAAGCAGACACGAAGATATTGATGATGTTTGGGGGGGGGGGGGGGCTGTATCATGGTTGCCTGACGGTTGGTGTAGGTGAACTTCTAGTTGAGTTTGAAGCACGAAGGACTGATGTAAACTTTCTCATCGCAGACCGTCATCGATCAAAACTAGTCGGTTTGATAAGAAGCAAAACTGGGAAACCACGGGAAACTAATGAACCGAACTGAAACTTAGAGATGGATCGAAGTGGAATGCCGATTTCAGTTGTACACAAAACCCAGCAAGAACTGCCGCTAAGTCCAATGAAATGTTTGATCAAAACGCATTGATCTGTTGGACCTGGAGCTTCGCAAAATCTGCTTTCTTTCACTTGATTGGTGTGCCAGCAGACATCGACATATCATTTCTGCCAAATCTACACTCTGACTTAGGAATCGGTGTTCTATCCTACGCACGTCATGATTCACCAGGCAGATTGTTTATCTAGAAAGGGGTTTGTTGATGGCGGATCAACAGAAAGATCAATCAAATCAATAAGGTTATCAGTCTCAGCAGGCTGAACATTAGTCGTACGCTCAGATGGAAACGTTTCCTGGACATGTGCTCTTGAAGAGTGCGGTTTCACTGGTTCGCTTATGATGTCCTCCTCGTCTACAACGGTCGAGTCTTCATCCTGACTTGCAGCAAGTGCCAACATGAGCTGAGCTTGTTCCTCATCCGGATTTTTCGGCAGCATGAGATCCCGATCACGTTCAGTCAGTTCATTCCACACAGGGGCGCTCGGTCCACTTGAACCCCAATCCAGCAGCTCGATTCCATTGAACATACTGGTGTATTCTGATTTCGCATACTTGACCCTCGTTTTGATCAGTTTAGCTCTTGATCTTTCCGACTCGAGCAGACGCTGATCCATTAACAAATTCAACAGATTTTTTGCTCTTTCTCGAACACTTTTCCCAACTTCCTTCTCATCTTCGATATATTGAACATACTGCAGTTCCGCGATGGTCGACATTCGCCTGCGGCAGCACACAGGGAACGTCTCCGCTCCGGACTTGATGATATATTCGAGAACGACCAGAGCTTTGTAAACATGTTTCCAGTTATCTTCCTCCAGTCTCCAAAAGAGCTCGTTTAAGATCAAATGAGATTTCTGAAATGAGCTTTCGGCCAGTTCTGCCATTGTTGCACCTGATGGTCCCCATGCGTCCGCATTGGTGGCTTCGCGGACTTTGATCTGAATGTCATCAACGATGCTCGAATCACACAAATACCCAATCCTTCTGCACACTTTTTGGATATTATCGATTAGCGCCACTTTTGACTAGAATTATTACAAGCTTGGCAAGTTAGTTCCACACATGAATTACGACAGCCGTTTGATCTTTTCGTAGTAAAACTTTATTGAAAATGAGCCTCGGTTCATCGTTTTCATATTTTGGTTTGAAATGCAAGGTTTCCATAGCGTTGATTCTTAAGAATTCAGACGTGGACCAGAAATCGAGTAAACAATGTACTGATTCAAGAAGCGGCGCGGTTGTATGCAAACCGAAAAACCAGGACTTGGAACCAGATTCCGTTTCAGTGGTCCAAAAGCAGAGTTTCTACATTTAAGCACTGAATCATTACCGAAGATGACATTCTGCAGATAAAACTCGAAGACACAAGAATATAAATAATCTGGGATGCAAATCAAGCCGAAATTAGCGCTGGTTTTGTAAGCTAGCTAGCCAGTCAACGAAAGCCGATTTTAATAAGAACGAATCGCGGGTGGGACACTCTGGCAATCTTTATCCAAGGTCTCATCGATTACCGGTCGATAATCAAGGGTAACCTTTCCGGTTTCAGGGTCAACGTAACTCAATGTGTGCTTCCTCCAGTGTTTCTCAATAGGTTTCCTTTGTTGACCTTTTATCGGTTTGTTGTAATCAAACTCATCCATGCGGTCCTTGAAAAACAAACCGAAAATTACTACACAGTAAAAATGGAGAGTCACTGCGGCTGACACTGATTTTCAATTAATTCAACCTGAACCATAGACGATCCAGTCTCGGTTTCTAACTTGCCTTAAAATCTTCGCGAGCATGCCCACCGCGGCTCTCCTTCCTTGCCTCGGCACCATGAATGGTCTGAAGACCAGTTAGAAGAAGATTCTGTAGTTCAAGTGTTTCCACCAAATCGGTATTCCAGACCATTCCGCGATCAAAAAGCTGAAAACAACGAACGATAATTAATATTGGTTCCCGCCAAACTTTCTTTTAAAATCGAACACAGATGTTCAAAATTTGGCTTCAGACGATAGCATACGTGACTCCAGCAACCGACTCACTTTCAAATCTTTCGATTGATCATAGATCTCTTTCATTTTCTGGCAGCCTTCTTCGAGAACTGGTCCGGTACGGAAGACCGCAGCGTGGTTCTGCATAGTTTTCTGCATCTTCAAACGCAGAGCAGCTGTTGTTGTGCTTCCATTAGCATTCCTCAGCTTATCAATATTGGCCACTGATGCTTCACCAGCGCTCTAATAATCAACGACGGCATGCATATATCGCTGGATTTGACATAAGAAAAATCATACCGGTGAAAGCGGTGATAGAGTTTCGCCAGGTTTGTTCTCCGAAGCGATCGTAAGCGCGCAAGCTCGACCAAACACAACAAGATCCAGCAAAGAATTAGCTCCCAGCCGATTGGCTCCGTGAACCGACGCACAGGCCGCCTCACCGCAAGCATACAAGCCTGAAACAAAAAGTATCAGTTACACTGCAATGTTCTAACTTGTAAGTACTCCGTTCTATTGATTAACTGCACCCCCTTTTCGCTGCGCCGATTGGCTCACCAAGTGCGCAGTTGGAGGGTGCACCCGGGGCTCACGCATAGTGTGTGTGGTGAGCCGATCGATACAGCGAAAAGGGGGTGCAGTTAATCGATAGAACGGAGTAAGTATTTTTACAATCTCCTTATAGAGCATAGTTTACAAAATAAAGTTTCAGAAGTTTCAAAAGTTTCAAAAGCTTCTAAAGTTCCTAATTTCTTTAGATGTATTATAATGTCAGAATTTAAAGGTTAAACTTTGTGCTGTACGATACTATCACCCGAGCGGAAATCAAAATTCATCCTTAAACAAAACTTACCGGGGATAACTTTATCACCCTTCTCTGAATCGTAAGTAATCGCCTGTCCTTTGTAATTTGTTGGAACGCCACCCATGTTGTAATGAACAGTTGGGAGGACGGGAATCGGCTCTTTAGTCACATCGACGCCCGCAAAAATCATTGCAGTCTCCGAAATGCCCGGAAGTCGAGTTGCCAGTGTCTCCGGTGGCAAATGGTTCAGCTGAAGATAAACATGGTCCTTTTCTGGACCAACTCCACTACAAAGAAAACGTTAGAACAACTGAATCTTGCACTGAAAAATCGGTACGCAAAACAGGATGCCACAAACAGCGACAAAAAAATTCCAAACCAATTTTTCTTCACAACAAATGAAACCTGAATACGCGATAAACAGGTAACGGGCCGAACTTACCGTCCTTCTCGGATTTCGATAGTCATCGATCGTGAAACGACATCTCGAGACGCGAGATCTTTGGCAACAGGCGCATAACGTTCCATGAAGCGCTCTCCTTCGCTATTCACCAAAATGCCACCTTCACCACGACATCCCTCTGTGATCAAACATCCAGCACCATATATACCTGCGTAACGAAGAAAGATGAAATATTTGACCATCTGAGGATATAACTGGCTAGTAAGATCAAGACAATTGTCTACAGTTTCTACTGCTAGACGGGGAGGGGGGTGGGGACGCAAATAGATTACCAGTTGGATGAAACTGGACAAATTCCATGTCTTCGTTCGGCAGACCAGCGCGTGTCACCATCGCATTTCCGTCTCCCGTACACGTATGTGCAGAAGTACATGAAAAGTAGTTTCTTCCGAATCCGCTAGAGCACAGTTAAAAGATGAGAAATCGGAAGGGGCATGAATTCACGAACGTTTAACAAATACCCAGTCGCGATGATCGTGTTCTTCGATCGGAAACGATGTAGTGTTCCATCTTCCATACACAGAGCAATTACTCCAACGCAGGTTCCGTTCTCCATTAGCAAGTCAAGGGCGAAATATTCGACGAAATATTGACAGTCGTATTTTAGTGACTAAAAAATAGCAACTGTTCATTTTTATATCAAGCTTTTCCAGAAGTAATTTGTGCAATAAGAGAGCTTTTAAAATGCTTTCAAGCAAGATAATACTCACCCTTCCATAAAGCGTGTGAAGCAAAGAATGACCAGTTCGATCAGCAACACAACAGCACCGATGCGCTTGTCCACCCTTTCCATAATTATAACTTTGACCGCCGAAAGCGCGCTGATAAATCTTTCCTTCTTTTGTGCGACTGAACGGCATTCCGTAATTTTCGAGCTAAACCAGAAAAAGGATTTCATCAGATCAATACAAACAAATTAAATATTTAAACCACAGATAGAAGTGGATATAAGTTCAAATCTGGCATTGCTATCGGAAAGGAATGAATACGCAAAATGTACCAACTTGGCTACGCGCGAAGAAGAAGCGCAGTACTGGGAGATCAATTCAGCTTATTCCTCCTTAGAACTTCTTCTAAAACTCACCTCAATTACGGCCTTTGGGGCTTCGCGGGTCATATAATTAATTGCATCCTGATCACCAAGCCAATCGGATCCTTTAACTGTATCATAAAAATGCCACTTCCAGTCGTCCGGTTCCATATTGCCCAACGCAGCATTGATGCCACCCTACAATTAAACATGAAAAAAATCAACAAGCGACGCAGCTGATGCAACAACCAAGTGGCCACGAGAAAGGCAAACTGAAACACTTCCGTCAGAATGAACCTTTCTTCTAAAGCGCCAGTTGATGTACTGTTTCATAAATTTTGATTATAACCGAGTTCGTTTAAAAACTCTAAGGGCCAGTATTTTTCTCTTACCTGTGCGGCAACGGTGTGGGATCGGGTGGGGAACAACTTGGTGACACAAGCAACATTGAATCCAAGTTCAGAAAGCCCAAAAGCTGCTCGCAGACCAGCTCCTCCAGCGCCCACCACTACGGCATCGTACGTGTGATCGATGACCGGATAATTTCCTGCGAACTAAAAACAACAACAAAATATCAATGCTGTCTAAAAACTGCGACCAGTCATTTGTTTTGATTCGAGAAATTTCTAAACTCACAAATGTAAAAAAATTGATTGTATAGTTAACTCGTAAAAATAACGATAACATAAGCAAGAAAATGCACCAAGACAGAAAGGTACCTAGGGAGCGTTCAACCAGTAAGCATTTGAAGCAAAGAATCAGCTGGCTCGCTTAAAATGATCGGAGGGAACATGAAAATACCTTAGAGGTTTTGACATTTGCATCAGATTTGCTCCGTTTCGACGTTATTCCATGAGCACAAGCTGGACTCAAAAGTCCATTTCGAACGGCGCCTGTCCTCGCCAATAAGCCCTGCAACAATTATGACACATCATACTTTGACGACTGCTTTCCACGAAAACGTGCAGATTTCGACCTTGAGATGTTTCGGGCTTGTTGCATTTACCTGACATACGTTCCTCAACGAATTCATGGCCAGTCAACTCCAGTGAGAGAGCTGCACGGGGGAGAACGATGTGTAATCCGACTTCCGATGAAAGCAGCCTTTTGCATCAAAATATCAAAACAAACAGAACAGAACACCATCAGAATTTTGAATTTGCAAATCTGCGTGCGCAGGCAGGGAGGTTAAATCAGGCGCAGGTCTCATACTGAAACTCGACCGATGTAGCCGCGTTAGGGCCATCTGCACTACAGAATTGTTAGATAATCCGCAATGTTTGGGTTTTGCGATTCGGAATTCCGAATTCGGATTCGCTCGCGAAGTGTGTTGTCTCCCTAGCTGACTTCGCATTTATCTCCGTTGAAAGATTAATACCGTTCCTGTGTTAATCCCGAACACGTGAAGCCTGGATCTTGATTACTATTTAGGAAAACCATTTTGTCAGAAAAACCATGTTGGGGGATGGACCGTCAGGACCAGGACTTCGTCCAAAATTTGACGCGTTTCCTCGAACTGTCAGTTGTGATTACGATCCTTCCTTATTTGACTCAACAGATTCTTCAGGTAAACTGAAAACAGACGGCAAACAATTCGTATAAATTTGGACGTCAGAAATTTGGAAAACGTTAATGTATTTCAGATGCCAACGCTGTTCAAAGAAGCGACATTGGGATATTCTGGGATCTTCGGCGTTATCATTTGGGAGCTGCACTGACAACTACGGAGTCGATTATTGTTGCTATAAAGTACAACGCTGATATGATCCGTCATTTTTGCTCCGAGTGGTTGGGTTTGAATGGATTGAACGTTTCCGTCAAGTTTGCACTTGTCTGTGATCTTCCACATACGGCGGGATTAGAAATGACGGGAAGAAGCAAAATCATCCAGGCTTTCGACGAATATGAGGTTAGTTTCCGGGTGAAATTACTATAATTCAAATCACTGCAGAATTGCCGGACTTTGATTAATTGTGTTTGTCAAATAACAGAACATCTGTTGGTAATGTTTTTTGCCATCGTTTTTGTACATTTTTTCACAGCTGTTTTCTCTTGGAATCTCGAAAGGTTGTTCACTTAATTTTATAACATTATGGGTATGAACAGGTTCTTTCATCTAAGTTCTGATTTCCGGTTAAATCTTAGTTTTTGGATCAATGTTCTTGTTTTTCAGATCCAGTTCTCCAATGTCAGCGGAAACAATAACGTACCTGTCGCGCGCCGGGAGGGAATTTGTCGCTTTGTTCACCAGTTTATGAACGATTTCCCTCGACCTCTCCTTGTTGTGATATCGGGTGAGTTGTATAAGTTGTAGCAGTGATGAATTACAGATTGATATTGTTTTCATCCCGGTTTCGATTGTTTAAAAGTGTGATTATTTATCCTGAATTTTCTTTGTCTGCGAAATAATTCCGTATGCTTTCATTTAAGTCTGTTTTTCTTTTCTTTGTAGATGACCTGCGACTCTTCCAATCTGTCAGAAATATTTCCGGTGACGCTGATATTGTTCCCATTATAACGCGAAATCGGCAGGGGCGAGCGACGGATGGCCAATGTCGGAGGTTTTTCAATAAGCTTCTTGCTGATTCCATCGTCCGACATCCTTGGGACATCTACTTTTATGAAACTGTTATCCGAGCAACAATCAAAGACCGTCATTATCCCAAAAATTCCCTTCAAATTCTGTATTCTACAACAAGAGACACAAGAACGTTGAAAACTCCTCTTTTTGCTTTCCTGATGTCGTTTATCCTAGAGCGTTGCACCTTATATGTTCTGAGGAGGTACGTGAGTTCTTCATCTGGAATGGTATTTTAGCGCAGTTTCAACCTGTCAGCTCAGCTGGGGACATTCTTGAATCCTAGCCCTTGTCCTCTAAGCCGGTTTTTGATTTGGTTGGTGGTTAAATTGTTTTCAGTGCATTGGGCTCGCCTTTAATCTCACTCATTTGTTTGATGGGAAATAAATCTTCCGACGGACTTGTGATTATTAGTCTAGTTTCGGAATATCTTTTTGCGACGCGGGTGTTTAGTGCTGAAAGATATCAGGCGAACTTATTAAGCTGCTTTTCAAGAAATTTGGGAGTCTGAACCAGCTGCCGCGGCACGTTAACCATCAGCGCGCGTTGTGAGGAACTGCCCCAACGATCTTCGGCGGGATTTTAATTTCCAGGCTTGAGAAAGATGCAGGTCTTCATTTTAGTTTTCATTGTTTGGACTTTCGAGATGGACCGTGGATGGTCCGCCGGCCCCGAAGCAGAATTTCTTAGCGACCCGGCGTTCAGCACCAGTTTGTTTAACCCCATGAGATTGACCACATTACGTGTGGCTTTCATATTGTCTGTCGCGATGCGGTCGGCCATTTCCATTTGATGAATACTGCTGCGAGTCGGGGTATTGGTCCATATAATAGTAGTTCGAGCTCGGGTTGTAATGGCTTGCTGTTGTGTAGGACCCGTCAGCTTGTTGTCGTTTACGTTGCCGTCTATTCCACCAGAAGAAGATAGCCAGTAGGATGGCGATTAGAAGAATTGCGGCGAGTATTCCGATCGCTGTCATAAGTTGCTTTAGAGGGAAGCACTGCTTTCCATCGCTGGATGTCTCTTCTAATGCGAAAGGGTCGTTGATGCTTTCCAGATTAGAGTTGACTACATTTATGGAGTTGATCACATCTGCGCTGCTGAGAACTTTTCCCTGTCGCCAATTGTCGGAAGGGCTGACGGCTTGTCGAGCTTGTCGTCCGGATGGACATCGAGGCTGAGAAAAGAATAATCAGATACAACATCTGCATTCTGATCGCCAGTCTGAATGGTACCAGCATTTTCGGTTCTTAACGAGATACATCATTAAATAAAGGAAGTGTGAAAGAATATTGGTCCATAAAAATGGCTGTGTCTGCAGTGGTGCATAGATTACGCCCGGACAGCCAGGTGTCATTGGATGGTCTACGTTAGGGTTAATGGCTGGAGCAACGTCACATCACCAGAAATGACATATTTTCGAAAATCCATATCTAATGCACCGATCCATACAGAGCGACTCTCAAGTCTTCATATTCTTTCTAATACTTTACTTTGTTGAATGGCGTATCGCATTACAAGCGGAAACGCCGGCGTGCTATCCTGAAGGCCTGAACGTACCGTCTGACAAGATCCGTCGCAGAATACGATTTGACACGAAAGATACAGTCGATTTCGATCAGGGAACTTGAATGCTGGAAACTTCGTCCAGTGGATCAACTGACTCTTGTCGCTTGGATCTCTCTCCTTTGTAAATGCCGGAACAACAGAGTTGTCAATTGGACACCTTGAACACAGTGTTAGTTAAAAAATTCACAGAGTAGTTTCTCAGAGCTAAAATAACAAGGAAGCACGCTCTCGAAGACCCACCCGTTGTCACTGATTAAGAGCTCCGGTTCTGCAGCGGTTCCATCGCTAGCGAAGCACTTGGTAACGATCGCGTCTTGGTTCTCTGGAAAAACAGGACAATTCAAACAAAACTGCCAAAAAAGCACTACGTTTATGAACATTATTACTGTTAAACGAAAGAAAAGCTGGTTTCTTGAGCCGGATTGGATTCAGAAGCGCGTGCATGTTATACATAAGATCCATCAAAGCCCACCCGATATACCATGCTAGCTCTTAATTCGCACGGTAGGAGATTACTCACCTTTTACTTTGCTCCTGACCACTATGGTGATGGTTTCTCCAACAAGCACGGATTTGCTGATTTTAGGTCCATCTCGCTGACCTCCTCTGATGACTTCCATCCACCCGGGTGACAGAATTTGCACCTGGTCAGAGTTGGGATCGCTGATTGACCCATCCCCTTGTCCTTTGTCAACCACACATTCTTTGACGAGCTTCTCGTCTGTCTGCCTTTGCAAGAACGGGTGATGCTGGATGTAAAGCCGGACCCGATGGATTGTTTTACTTGGGTCATCCTTCGAATAAGCATAATTACGCCACTTTTATGCGACTGTAGTGAGGAGATATCTACTTTAGATTTAGCTGTGAAGATACCACATTGATTGATTGGTAACGTCATTTCCAGCTTCTTGTCGCCTTTGCCGTGTAGACGACAATCGCGATTGGGGTCGCCAGCATAAACAATGCCGTTAAAATCTGTCTTGGTTTTCAGCGTTATGGATATTGTTTTGTCCGTGCACCGGAGTTGAATGACTGCAACGCATGATGAAATTAATTACTCACAGCATGTTCTCGAACGATACCATAAATGTACATGGGATGTCGCTATCGGAAATATTCAAACGAGATAACCAACCTGAGGGATCTACTGAAAGACCAACTGATAAAAGGGATGACAGAATAAGATATATCCATTGAGACATCCTGGATTTGGCACAAGTAGGATCGAATAGTGAAGCGTGGTTCTTCAGCTGCAGCTCAGTGCAGCAGGAAGGATTAGACAACAAAAGCAGAGCTGCGGATTACAGCATCGTAAAAAGGTCAGCTGGCTCGATGAAGCTACGTGTTGGTGTACCGAGAAATCACAAAACGGAAATGCATCTGAATAAAAGTGGAATAAATTAACTAGATTCGTGTTGTGTGAAGTGCTGAACTATTGATGGGTGACTAACAATCAACCGAGGAAACTCTCTGTGAGAAAAAGTTCGCGCATGAGAAGAGACTGAAATGGCTCCAGGCGAATGATCTCTGTGAAGCACAAGCGCCATGAAATGCTTGCTAGTTTGGCGGAAGTGGATTAGATAGGTGAGACGGTCGTACGCCAGCCGGTTAATCATGCATGAAGCCAGTACGGGGGTGGGACGAACAGCTTGTGTAATTGTTCTTTTCTGCTGCCGCGAATCGGGTGACCCGAGAACAAGCCAATAAACTGAGCATGGCTTGCGTACTAAAGAACAACAGGAACACGACTGGTCATGCACGGAATTATACATCAGTCAAAATCCGAAATACCCCACCCAGCTCTGCCGGCTGGCATGTGGACTCGGTTATCTGCAATCGGGATTGATTCTCAAATCGTTGAAAGGCGAATCGCAGGGTGTAAGCGAATTACAATTACAATTACAGAGGTTCCATGGTATTTCAGAGAAGGGCGATCTGAACGAAGTACACTGTGCATCGAAAATCCCTCATTTCTGACAGATCCAGGTTCTGAGAGAATTCCGAAGTATCGGTCCAACGGTTAACTCGGTTTACTTCACCAAAAGGATGAATTCTGTGGATGGGGTAGGGGACTGATTAGTCAGCTTTCGCGTAGAATCTGCTGCGAATCGACTGGCCAGTCAACTCAGCGAAGGGTTCCACAATAACCCTGCTTGAATAACCATCGACACTTATCTCGGCGACATTCATCCCTTGGCTAACTGAATGATTATTCCCATGCAAAGCATCACCCGAGAGTAGCTAAGCAACAACATACTCGATACCTTGCTGAAGGGGGAACCTGGCTGACCTGATGTGACCTTTGTTTACCTTTTTCTGTGCTAGTTCGCAACTCCTTCCACGCCCATCTTGAGTGTCTTAACGCTGCAGCATCAAAATCAAACACAAGAAGCATCCCACGAAATGTCCAACCAAGTGGTTAATAATGCTGCTGCTACAGGCACTTCGACAACTGATCTGAATCTGCCGTACATTACCCCCGTTGGAAATAATAATTCCACTCAGAAAGAAGACCCAAAACCTCATCTGACCTCAAGTTGTCCCAGCTTTCTACAAACTGAAAAGTGTTTTGAAGACGTGAAACCCCTCGTCAATAGTCGGACGTCTTTTTTGTTGAGACGAAAGGAAGACGACTTTTATCTCGAAGATGTGATCAGCGCTGGTGATGGAGATGGCGACCCACACCGAATCAGACTGGCATCCTCGAATCTGTCTTATGCCTCGGCGAATGCCGCACAATGCCGTATCTGTTTTTCTGGTACTCACTTTGACATTTCGGGAAGTGATTGGGTCAAATTCTCGTCTTCCTCGTAGCCTCTGGTGACATTCTTACAAATGGCCCACGCCCGATCTTAGTTCATCCTTGCGCTTGTGACGGCAGCATTCGCTTTTGTCATCCGGAATGTCTTCTGCAGTGGGTGCGCCAGAGTGGGTCGTTTATATGTGAACTGTGCAAGACGAGATACAGGATCAGGAGGAGTGGACTCAAAAGGTGTACGCAGGTCAGTCAAACACACAGGTCAGCATTACGAGATAGCAGAAACGCGACAACATTCGAGCAAGCACCACCAGAACACTCTCTTTATAGCTTCTGGGGGGGGGGGGGGGGGTCGACCGAAGTGTTTAGATTCATCACTCTGCTACTGTGTAGTTTAGGTGGCTGTGCGTTGAGTTTTTCGATGTCTTAGGAGGAATTGGTTACATTGTCCGGTAGCTAATCCAGAGCTTCATACTACTACTTGAGTCATAGGACTCTCATGGCGTCCATAGGGGCGTATGGGGTGTGAATGTTTTCAGTTAGTAATTGTGCGTGCCCGAACTATGATTCCGTTTCTCAGGGACGGATCGAGCTCGGGAACCCCTGGGGTGCTATTTTAGCACCCACGCGATCGGTCCAGAAAAAAGTCGCAAAAAAACTGCGGGGTGCAATCAATTTTCAAAAAACTCCAGGGGGAATTGCGGGGGTGCGATTTTTTAAATCAGGGGGTCTCGCGAAATACACTGGGGGTCCATCTCC